>CAUYQG010297527.1:0-14257 GCA_963574415.1 Tarsius wallacei
TCCTAAAGGCAGCAAGAGAGAAAGGTCAGACTACCTACTGCGCAAAACCAATCAGAATAGCAGCAGACCTATCATCAGAAACAGGCAAGAAGGGACAGGAGCCCTCTATTCAAAGTACTCAAAGATAAACAATTTCAACCAAGAATTTCCTATCCAGCCAAGCTCAGCTTCATCAGTGATGGAGAAATAAAATTCTTCCCAGACATCCCATCCCTAAGAGATTATGCAGCTTCCAGACCAGCTCTACAGGAGACACTTAAAAAGGTATTAAGTACAGAAGAAAGAAAAAAAAGGAAATGATAACAAACTTCCAAAGAGAAGAGCAGAACACAGAATCAACAAGGAATACAGCACAACAAGAAACTTGAAAACACACACATACATCAACCCCAAAGCCAAAAGTAAACAAGAAAACAAAGAAAAAACTTTATAAGAACCTCATGACAAGGATAAACAATCTCATATCAATAATTAGCCTGAATGTGAATGCAGTAAATACGCCACTGAAAAGACACAGAATGGCAAACTGGATAAGAAACCATGACCCAACTGTTTGCTGCATCCAGGAAACTCATCTCAACACAAGGGATGCACACAGACTCTAAGTTAAAGGATGGAAAATGAGTTTCCAGGCAAAAGGTTCACAAAAGAAGGCAGGAGTCATGTTCTTAATATCAGACAAAACAACTAAGCTACCAAAAATTAAAAATGATACTTAAGGACACTACATAATAATAAAGTGTTCAATCCATCAACAAGAAATATCCATGCTAAACATGTATGCACCCAATACAAGACCACCAGCATTTATAAAGCAACTACTAAGTAAACTAAAAAAAGATATTGACTTTAACACTATTATAGCAGGGGACTTGAATACCCCACTAACAGCCCTAGGTAGGTCATCAAGGCAAAAAATCAACAAAGAGATCCAGAACCTAAACTTGACCCTTGACCAAATGGACTTAATAGATACCTACAGATTATTGCACCCAACAGCCACACAATATACATTCTACTCATAACCACATGGAATATACTCCAATATTGATCACATCCTTGGCCATAAATCAAGCATAAATGAATTCCATAAGGTTGAAATATTGCATGCACCTTCTCAGACCACAGTGGAATAAAAATATCAACACCAACAACATTTCCCCAAAGCACACAAAGACATGGGGAATAAACAGCACGATGCTAAACAACTACTGGGTTAACACTGAAATCAAAGCATAAATTAAAGGATTCCTGGAAACAAATGAAAATGAAAAAAAATCTTCCCCAAACTTCTGGGATGCCATGAAAACATTTTTAAGAGTGGAATTTATATCTCTATGAGCACACATCAAGAAAACAGAAAGATCACATGTTGAGAGTCTAACAAATCACCTAAGGGAGCTGGAAAGAGAAGACTACCAAAACCCCAACTTTAGCAGAAGAATCCAAATCACCAAAACAGGAGACCAAATATGGGACACAGAAGACAAAACATATCATAGCAAACATCAACAAAACAAAAAGCTGGTTCTTTGAAAGTATTAACAAGATTTCCAAACCCCTAGCCAGAATGACCAAGACAAAGAGAGAAAAAAACCCAAATGACAACAATCAGAAATACAAAAGAGCAAATCACAACTGACCTCAAAGAAATACAAAAGATTATCAGAGACTACTATGTACACCTATATGGAAACAAACTTGATAACCTAAATGAAATGGAGGGCTTTCTGACATCACACAAACTCCCCAGGTTGCAACAAGCAGAAATTGGGACACTAAATAGACCACTAACAACCCAGGAAATTGGCTTCTGTCATTCAAAAACTACCTACAAAAAAAAAAGCCCTGGACTGGATGGCTATCCAGTAAAATTCTCCAAAACATACAAAGAGAAGCTGACACCAATCCTATTGAAAGTATATCAGGCAATTGAGAAAGATGGAATTCTCCCCAAATCTTTTTACGAAGCTAACATCACACTGATACCCAAACCGGGTAAATATCCAACAACAACAACAACAAAAAAGAGAACTACAGGCCAATAATCCTTAAGAACATAGATGCAAAAATCCTCAGCAAGATTCTAGCAAATCAGATCCAAAAACATATCTCAAAAATCATCCTCCATGACCAAGTAGGCTTCATTCCCAGGATGCAGGGCTGGTTCAATATTTGCAAGACTATAAATGTCATTAAATACATCAACAGATGTAAAAACATGAACCACATGATTATATCATTAGATGCAGAAAAAGCTATTGATAAAATCCATCATCCCTTCTTGATAAAAACTCTCAAACATCTAGGTATAGAAAGAACATACCTAAAAATAGTAAGTGCTATCTATAACAAAACAACAGCTAACCTGTTGTTAAATAGACAGAAACTAGAATCATTCCCCCTGAAAACTGGAATAAGACAAGGCTGCCCATTCTCACTCCTCTTGTTCAATATTGTGTTGGAAGTCCTAGCTCAGGCAATTAGACAAGAGAAGGAAATCGGGTATCCAAATAGCAAAAGAGGAAGTCAAGTTATCCCTCTTTGCTGACGATATGATCCTCTACCTTGAAAATCCAAGAGAATCTGTCAAAATCCTGCTTGCATTGATAAAGGACTTTGGTAAAGTCTCAGGGTACAAAATAAATGTGTAAAAGTTAGTTGCATTCCTATACACCAACAACAAGCAGGCAGAGACCCAAATTAAAAGCACAATCCCATTCACAATAGCCACCAAAAAAAAAAAAAAAGAAAAAGAAATACCTCAGCATCTTCCTAACCAGAGAAGTGAAAGACCTTTACAATGAGAATTACAAAACACTGCTCAAAGAAATCCAAGAAGACACAAACAAATGGAAAAATATTCCATGCTCATGGACAGGAAGAATCAACATTGTTTAATATGTCCATCATACCAAAGGCAATCTACAGATTCAGTGCAATACCCATTAAGTTACCAACACCATTGTTCTCAGACCTGGAAATGACAATACAGAAATTCATATGGAAACATAAACGACCACAAAGAGCCAAAACAATCCTTAGCAAAAGAAACAAAGCAGGAAGTATCACACTTCCAGACTTCAATCTTTACTATAAGGCTACAGTAATCAAAACAGCCTGGTATTGGTACAAGAACAGGGATATAGACCAATAGAACAGGATAGAGATTCTGGAAGCAAAGTTCAATTCCTCAACCAACTCATCTTTGACAAAGCCACCACCAACAACAGCTGGGGAGAGGAGAACCTCTTCAGTAAATGATGCTGAGAAAACTGGATGATTACACGCAGAATATTGAAATAGGACCCCTACTTATTACCATATACAAAAATTAACTCTAAATGGACCAAAGATATAAAAGTAAATTCGCAAACTATAAGAATCTTAGAAAACGCAGGAGACACCCTTATGGAAATGGGAACTAGCTACCAATTCCTGATCAGAACCCTACGTTCCCATACCATAAGAAATGAGATAGACAAGCGAGACTTCATCAAACTGATGAGCTTCTGCGAAGCAAAAGATACTATCAAGAGAGCAGGGAAACAGCCCACAGAATGGGAAAAAATATTTGCCAACTGTATATCTGATAAAGGCCTAACATCTAGAATCTACAAGGAACTGAAATGCACCAAATGGAAAAAACAACCAGCCCCATTAAACAGTGGGTAAAGCACATGAATAGACACTTCTCAAAAGAAGATATACGGGAAGCCAAGAGACACATGAAAAAGTGCTCAACCTCACCCATCAGAGAAATGCAAATCAAACCCACATTGAGATACCACTTAACTCCAGTAAGAATGGCCATCATTAATAAAACAAACAGCAACAGATCAGGCAGGTATGTGGAGAAAAAGGAATGTTTCTATACTGCTGGTGGGAATGAAAACTTCAGATTTCTGAAGAACTAGAAATTGACCTTCCATATGACCCAGCAATTCCCCTATTGGGCATATACCCGGAGGAACTCAAATCATTCTACAAAAAAGATACCTGCACATGCATGCTTGTTGTAGCTCTATCCAAAATAGCAAAAACATGGAACCAATCATGCTGCCCTTCAAAGTTGGACATGATTAAAAAAATATGGTACATATACACAATGGAATATTATGCAGCCATATAAAAGGACAAACATGTGACTTTGCAGCAACCTGGATGGATTTAGAGTTGATCATACTCAGTGATCTATCACAGAAACAAAGAACAGAGTACCATATATACTCACTCATAAGTGGACCTTTTAACTATTATCATAATACCATAAGAAAGGGATTGGTAGTAGTGGGAAACTGTCAGGAAAAGGGGGGTGTGAGTGGCAGTTGAGAGAAACTGCTAAAGGGAGGGAGGGGCATACCTCATTAACAAGGGTACCTGTACAATCAACATTTGTTTACCTAACCCTGAATTGTACCCCACATCACCATATCATTACAATATATATATTTATTATGAAGTGCTGTTTTTAACATAAGAGTGATGGAATTTATATTTGATCACTATCTAATATACACTAAACCTCCCAGGTAACCTAAACAATGAAAAAACTCTATTCATTGTTTTCAGAATAGAACCATTCAAGAATACCAAAGAAAAAGCTAGTCAATATGGAGATAATGTTAAGGTTCAGGATCTCTACTGATTTTTCACCTTCTACATTTGTTTCTTAATCTCCAGCTTCCATTGTCTGCAGCCCTATTTGACACACCCAGACTTATGGCAGATACCATAACTCTTTTATTTATCCTCTAAACACTGATACTAACCAATCAAGCTGAGAAAAACAAGAAAAGTAAATGAAAGAGAGCATGAGTAGACAAAAATTAATAAAGGTGTTTTAATATTTTAAAATTTCACTTTTAAGACAATTACTGAATTAAATTTTGGATAAACAGTGTGGTGATAAATTCCAACTGATTGCATGACTGATTTCAAGCATTTTAAATAAATTTGTGTGTGCAATCAAAGCTAAAGAAAAACGGAAAGGAAAATGAAACAATATATAATTACTGAGAGAAATTATGATGAGCCCTAGGAAAAGGGCGCTGCTGATTGATGTAACACTTATAATCAAGTAGGTGAACATGCCAACTACTGTTTTCACTTCCCTTGACAGAAAAGAAAAAAAAAAATGATGGTCACTAATTAGCCTTTAGGGACAATAGTCAATTCCAAGAAATTATACATCCTGTGAGGAAAAGTATCTCTTGTCAAGCAATAAGAAAGTATGCAAAATTATCATTGCACGTTATTGTTTTTCTTTTTCTATTAGCAGACAAAAAGGCCTTCAAAATGAAAAATGATAAGTCCCAAGTTATTTAGAAATCTTATGTAAATAAAATTGTGGAATAGAAAATACAATGTTGCTATGAAAATAAGAACACTTACAATCTCTGTTTGGTTTTGGATATCACAATAAGACATTATATTTCCACAGTATAGTATAATATAATTTAATGGCCTTCCAGATTATATTGAGCTTGTTTACAATACTATCTGTAGAATATATTTACATTTTTTTCACTTTCTGTTCAAGACATATAATCCTGCACTATTACTCATGGGTGTGGCTCTATGATGATAGGTGTTAGTTGACAATGGATGTTCCTGAAGATCTTATAATACACAAGAAAGCACCCCCACAAGAATTATCTGGCTTCAGATGTCAACAGAGCTCAAGACTGCTGAGGTTGAAAACTCTGCCTTATGTTAAATATGTATTAAGAGTGGTTTTATGATCTACACTTCAAAGCTTAATTGAGCAAGAAACTTCAATTTTCTGGAAGACAAAAAGCTACTGGAAACTCGGGACTGATGAAACAGAACTGGAAGCTATAACCTGGGCTATTGTAGTTAGGAACATATCCATGAAGGAAGTCTTGAGGGGGGAAGGAAATTTTGTGTAGGCTTAGGATTAAAAAATGTCAGATAAGACAGGGTGCAGGGGAAAGATGCAAGGCTAAAATGAGAATTAAAATTCTACATAAATAAGATTAACCTACTCTTCCTACTTCCAAACCCCCACACGAAGAACTACTATCACCAAATCTCTTTTCCCAAGCCAAACAACTAAAAATCAAGATATCCTTTTCTAAAATTATTAAATAAACCATCTAAGGCAGAACAGTAGAGGCATTTCAGGACTAGAGAAATAATACTAATGTACTTAAAAATATTTATCCTTGAAATATTATTGAGTTATTTAACAGCAACAGCTTTCTACTACTACTATGCTTCTATTAATTTGGAAGTTATTTGCAATTACAGAACACACATTTTTTTAAAAGAAGGTAGTCTAAATACAATTTATTTTTGGTAAGTCACAATAAGTATTCAACGGACCTGGCCAAAAATTGCAAAAAAAGTGAGCTATGTAATATTTCAAGAAATCATTAAATGTGGGCATAGTACCCTCTACTTAATTTCATTGACAAAATAGCAAATAGATGTGTTGTTAGCTCAAACTCTCAGCATAAATTTAAAGTTTAGACACTAGAACATAAATATAAGATCACAAATAAGACAGTCGCTGGGCTTGGTGGCTCAGCCTGTAATCCCGCACCTTTGGGAGGCTGAGGTGAGTGAATTGCCTGAGCCCGTGGGTTCGAGACCCGCCTGGGCAACTTGGCAAGACCTCATCTCTACAATAAACCAAAAATCAGCCGGGCGTGGTAGCGCGCGCCTGTAGTTCCAGCTACTGGAAGGCTGAGGCGGAAGCATCGCCGGAGCCCAGCAGGTCGAGGCTGTGGTGGCCGGGAGCAGCCACCTCACTCCAGTCTGGGTGACAGAGTGAGACTCCAACTCAAAAACAAACAAACAAACAAACAAGCAAACAAACAAACAAACCAAATAAGACAGTCACACAAAAACTTAACCCATATCATGTTTTGGGGTGTTCAGCTACACTGTTTTCTTTGGTCGTCAGTTTGCTACAACGAAACAGACTTAGAAACGACTCCATTTAAAAAAAATTATTTAAAGATGTGGGGTACAATTCAAGGTTAGGTATACAAATGGTCATTGTACAGGTAAAGTTTGGGCCTCACTTTGGTCCCCACTTCACCTGGTTTGAGATCAGGTACGCTTATTGATGACGTGTGCCCCCCCCCCCCACCTCCCCTGCCAGTTTCCCACTACTGCTAATCCCTTTCTTATGGTATTATGATAGTTTTTCAGGGTCCGCTTATGAGTGAGAACATGTGGTATTCAGTTTTTTGTTTCTGTGATCAATCACTGAGTATTATAGACTCTAAGTCCATCTAAGTTGCTGCAAAGTTCATAATTTTTTCCTTCTTTATGGCTGCATAATATTCCATTGTGTATATGTACCACATTTTTTTAGCCAGCCCACTTTTGATGGGCAGCATGGTTAGTTCTATATTTTTGCTATTGTGAATAGTGCTGCAATAAACATGCATGTGCAGGTATCTTTTACACAGAGTGATTTGAGTTCCTCTGGGTATATTCCCCCAAAAGAAAGGAATTGGCAGTAGTGGGACACGGCGAGGGGAGAGGGGGTGGCACATAATATCAACAAGAGTACCAAATTTTACCTGTACAATGACGACTTATGTACCTAACTCTGAATTGTACTCCACATCTTTAAAATTAAAAAAAAATGACCTGTCGAAGAAAAAAAAATAATAATAAAGTGCTATACACATAAAAAAGAGAAAGGAACTCCTCCAAAAATAAATAGCTAATGCCCCCAAATTCTGGAATTAATTCAGAATTTAAGCCCAATTATTTTGCTTTTAATGGTCACATGCTTTCTATATCTGTAGATTGCTCTTGAACATCTGTGTTTTGTAACATGGTTCTTTTTTTTTCTGGAGACTCTGATGATATGAGGCATAGTGAGGCAGGGGGCAAAATTATTTTGATGGACTTTGAAAACAGAAATGGAAAGGTCAGTGTAAATTGAATATAGTTTTTTAGGACTAATGTATATTTGTCAATAGTAACACTTGTTAATGTAGGATTTGAGAAACTCTAATTCTGTTTTCTTGAAAAGTTTGGAAGAATTGGAGGATGAGGTTATTAGAATCCCACACCTCACCATCACATACTGTACTCACATAACAAAACTGCATATATACCCCTCAAAACTAAACTAAAAATTTTTTTAATGTGAATAAGAAAAAAAATCATATCTGTCATTGACTCTCAAAAGCAGAAGTCTTTAAAGATTACATGACTCAACTCAATGATGACATACACTTTGAGACTCTCATTATAATAGTTAACAACAACAACAACAAATGTTAGGCATTCCAGAAATTCCAATAACACTGCTACTAAAAAGAAAATGAACCTTAATAAGCACAGCCTCCATTACAACTGAAGGTTTATGAACACACAAAAATTTTAAATTGTTGTAGTAATTGTACGAAATAATAGAGATGCCCTTTAGAATGACATTTTACAACAGCTCAAATCCTATAAAAATAACAATATTTTTGCATAAAATGTGGGAACATAAAATTAATCAAATAATTTTACTACCACCGCAAGGTATTTTTCTAGATGATTTAAACTTTACTGGTGGTCATCTTCTTTAGGGAAAACAATAACATATTTGTTGAATATTGATAAATTTAACTTTAGCACTTGCTTTACCTTTGTTGAACTCTGTCAGTGATGAGGTTTTTTGTTTTACATGTTTCATGCACCTAAGATAACTTTTTTATACTTAAAACCCTAAAATGCCAATATAATAATATGTATTATTATATAATAACATATATTGTGCATGAAATTGCAAGTTACTTTAATTTGATGGCATTACTGCTTAAAAATATACACCTTCAAACAATCAGCCTCCCTCAATTCCTTTCTTATTTCTTCCTTCCTTTCTTATTTTCTGCCTTCTTCCTTCCCATCCTCCTTCCATCCATCTATCCATACATACATTTTTATATTCCATCTTTCCTTTCTTCCCAAGAAATATATCTGAAGGCAGACTGAAGAAAAATATTTTGTTTAGTCTATCCTAGATACAGTGAAAAATAGAGCCCTAATTTTTCATTTATTCATTTGCTCAAAAAATAAAGCATCTATAGATTACTTGCTTAGATCATCATCACTTTTTGCTGTTTAGACTAATTATCTATCATTCATCTTACTAACACTGTTGGAGAATCCATTCCATTAAAAAAATTATTTAAGAAATAATAATCTTCCACCAAATAGGATTTCAAGCAGCTTCAACTCTGTCTAAAAGCTTCAACTCTGTCTAAAAGCTTACTAAAGATTTCCTATGGTGGTTTTCTATTGTTTCATGAAATAAAAGTCTATCATAAGTCATTAGAAACATGATTACTATAAAAAAAAAAGCACAAGAAAGAAAAACATGCCTATGAGCAATAAGATCAGGCACCCTTTAAATAAAACTTGCTATTCAAATCTAATTATGCTGTGAATACTGTTATATTACGTTTGCTATCAGTGCATAGCCAAGAGTTACTTGGCAACAAACGGAGGTTAGTCATTTTAAGCATTTTCTTTGTTAACAATGCAGGAACAAACTGCAAATTTGTTCTTAGATGCATTGAACATCACTCATATCATCAAGAGGGGAAAAAAGGCTGTTATAAACAACAACACAGAAAATGTTCGAAAATTACTAAGGCTGGGTAATGGGTACATAGGGTTTTATTATGCTATTCTCTCTGTTTATGTGTTTTTTATGGTTGAAATTGTCCGTATTTTTAGAATTATTTAAATAATACCAGTGCCATGGATATGAAAACGTTAAGGTTTGATAAATGTTTGAGTGTTATATATAGTACATATACATATACGTTGAATCTTTATCTACATGTACTGAAGAGTACACATTACACATATACTGAAATATACATTGTTAATTTAGAGCCCGGTTTATTTCAAGAAATAAAATTAAATAGAATTACATCTATGCCAGCTCAAAGTAAAACCACAGCTGTATTTTCTCAGCAAACTTTGTTTCTAATACATCTTCACATTTCTTTAGGGAAACAGAACAGGAAAACACTAATAAAATTCATCAGTTAAATATTGTTGAGTTACAAAATACTCCAAATCTTAATGTCTTAAAATAGCAACCACTTATTATTTTTTGTGGGTCTACAGGATTGCTAATCTGGATCAGGCTGACATGATGCTTGCTTTGCTTACTCATGCATCTGTGGGCAAGTGAAGGCCAAGCATGTGGGTTTGCACAAAATTTTTACATTTTACCAAGTTAAAGTTTTTACTCAGTAACCCACACCAGAACAATGAAGATTTGTAAGCAAAGAAGTATGTAATCTAAAATGAATTATTTTCATGTTCCTTTAAAGCCTGGAACTATTCTCAAGCTGCTCCTCCACATCAAGCACACTGAATATTTTACCATGTCCCCAGTTCACTATTCTCTGAATTGTTTGGAATGTCCCTCTTTTGCTCCTTCTAAAATGACATGTCTCTCCTTAAATCTAAACCACCCCTCCGTAACTGCCACAGATGTCAATTTGGAAGCTAACGATTCCCAACTCTTGCTGGAACCTGTAAAAACAAAATCCTTAACTCTGTCCAGCCTTGAAGAGGTTAGGTGCTGCTCATCAAAAGAGGACTGGATGAAAATTATATGGTACATATACACGACGAAATATTATGCAGCTGTAAAGAAGGACAAGATCATGAACTTCACAGCAACCTGGATGGACTTAGAGTCTACAATACTAAATGATATTTCACAGAAAGAAAGAACTGAGTATCACATGTTCTCACTCAAAAGCGGACCTTGAACAATTATTGTAATGCTATAAGAAAATGATTGGCAGTAGCAGGAAACTGCTGGGGTGGGGAGGTAGGAAGGAGGGATTGGCAGTAGTGGGAATCTGCTGGGGGAAGGCACACCTCACCAACAAGGGTACCTGCATAGCGAACATTTGTATGCCTAGCCTGAATTGTACCCCACATCTTTAAAATAAAAAAAAAAAGAGAAACAAAATTTAAAATAAATAAATAAAAATAAAACAGCAATCCCTTCGGGTCCCCTCCCACTGTGGGAGCTTTTCTTCCCTCTCAATAAATCCTGCTTTCTCAAATAAATAAATAAAAATTAAAAATAAATGTTAAAAAGAGGTTAGGTTGTAACTCTACATTTAACTTCCCTTGAGACTGTAAACTCACTAAGAATATAGATTGCAATGTTGTATTTGTTTTAAGTTTAATAAAATAACATTCATTTTTCTAAGGTTTGTAGTGTTTTCCATAACAGGTAGAATATAGTAGACGCTCAAAAACTTTTTCTGAAATGACTAGTAATTTGGATCTTTCTGCTGAAGTCAGGGTCTAATTTCATTCTTCTGTATGTGGATATGTAGTTTTCCCAAAACAATTGAAGAGACTGTTTTTCCTCATTGTGTGTTCTTAGCAACTTTGTCAAAAATCAGTTAACTACAAATGTGTGGATTTATTTCTGAGCTCTCTATTTTGTTCCAATGGTTCCATTTTATGCCATTACCATGCTGTTATGGTTACCATATCTTTGTAGTACATTCTGAAGGCTGTGTGATATCTCTAGCTTTGTTCTTTTTGTTCAAGATTGCATTAGCTATTGAGTGTCTTCTGTGGTTTTATGTGAATCTTACGATTTTTTATTTCTGGGAAAAGTTCTACTGGTATTTTGATAGAGATTGCATTGAATTTGTAGATTGCTCTGAGTAATATGAGTAATATGGACATTTTAGCAGTATTTTTTCTTCCAATTGATAAAAATGGGAAACCTTCATATTTATTTATGTCTTATCCAATTTATTTAATTGATGTTTTGTAAAATATTTTTAAAAACTATAGTTGTCAGTGAAGACATCTTTTACCTTCTTGGTTAACTTTATTCCTAAGTATTTTGCTTTTCTATGGCTATTGAAATGAGATTGGTCTTTTTGACTTCTTTTTCAGATAGTATATGGCCAGTATATAAAAATGCTACTAATTAGTGTATGTTCACTTTATATTCTTCCACTTTACTGAATTCAATTATTATTGCTAACAGTTTTATGGAGGAGTCTTTAGGGTTTTCTATATATAAAATCATGTCTCTGCAAACAGGGACAATATAACTTCTTCCTTTCAAATTTGGATACCTTTTATTTTTTCTCTTCCCTAATCGCTCTGGCTAGGACTTGCAGTACTATGTTGAATACAAGATGTGAAAGTGTATATCCACATCTTGTTCCAGATTTTAGAGGAAAAGCTTTCAACTTTCCCCATTCAGTATGATCTTAGCTGTGGGTTTGTCATATATGACCTTTATTGTATTGAGGTGCATTCCTTTTATATCCAAATTGTTGAGAGTTTCTATCTTGAAAGGATGTTAAATTTTATCAAATGCTTTTCCTGCATCTATTGAAATCATCTTACGTTTTGGTTCTTCATTCCGTTAATGTGACATATCACATTTTTATTCATGTATATAAACTATCCTTGCATCCCTGGAATGAATGCCATTTGACTATGTGAATAATCTTTTTTTATGTGCTGATGAATAGGTTTGCTAATACTTTGTTGAGGATTTTGGAACATGCAATCTTCAAGGACATTGGCCTGTAGTCTGCTGTTGTTGTTTTGTCTTGGTTTTTAGTAACATGGTGATGCTGGCTTCATAGAATAAGTTATAATGTATTCCTTCTCTTTGATATTAGTTCTTTCAATATTTGGTAGAATTCTTCAGCAAAACCTGGATTTTTCTTTGATAGGAATCTTTTGTATTTCTGTAGGATCAGTTGTAACATCTCTTTTTTTAAATCTTTATTTTATCTCTGATTTTATTTATTTGAGCATTCTCTCTTCTTTTCTTAATTAAAAGTTTGCTTATTTTGTTTGTCATCAAAACAATTTTCAATTTCATTGATATTTTGCATTATTTTTTATATTCTCTATTTCATTCATTTCTGTTCTAACATTTATTTTTTTCTCTTTAATAATTTTTGGTTGAGCTAATTCTTGCTTTTATAGTTTCTTGAAGTGCCATATTAGTTCGTTTATTTAAGTTTTTTTTTTTTTACTTAAGCATTTATTGCTATAAACTTTCCTCTTAGAACTACTCTTGCTATATCACATACATTTTGGTGTGTTGTGTTTTCATCTTTGTTTGTCTTAATACATTTTTAAATGTTCCTTTTAACTTCTTTATTAATGGTTTTTATGCCACTGTGGACTGAAAAGATACTTGATATAAATTAAATCTTCTAAAGTTTGATAGCAATTGTTTTGTGGCCTAACATATGGTCTATCCTAGATAATATTCCATGGGCAGTTGAAGAGGATTGGTATTCTGCATCTGTTGCATCCAACAAAACATGGAATGTTCTTTTTATGTCTCTTGGGTCTATTTAGTCTAGAGTGGAATTTAAACCCAGTGGTTCTTTGCTGATTTTCTATCTGGACGATCTGTCCATTGTATTGAAGTCTACCTCTCCCTTCAAAACTATTAATATTTACTTTGTATTTTGTGCTCTAATATTGTGTTCTATATATTTATAACTGTGATATCTTTTTGCTCTATTGACCCCATTATCATTATATAATGACCTGTGTCTCTTTTCATAGTTTTGACTTAAAGTCTGTTTTATCTAAGTATAGCTATTCCTATTGTCTTTTGATTTCTATTTACATGGAATATCTTTTCTATTTCTCCACTTTGAGTCTGTGCATGCTTTTACCAGTGAAATCAGTCTCTAAAAGTCAGCATATAGATGGGTCGTGTTTTTTTTTTAAATACATTCAGACACTCTATGTCTTTTTATTGGGTAATTTAATACATTTATATTTAAGGTAGTTATTGGTACATAAGGACTTACTGCTGCCAATTTGTTAATTGTTTATTGGTTGTTTTGTAGATACTTTAAAATTTTTTTCCTCTTTACTGTCTTTCTTCATGACTAAGTGATTTTTAGTGGCATAGTTTGCTTCCTTGCTTTTTATTTTTAATGTATCTCTTTTTTTTCTTTTTTGAGTTGGAGTCTCACTCTGTCACCCAGACTGGACTGCGGTGGCCGCTCCCGGCCACTGCAGCCTCGACCTGCTGGACTCTGGCGATTCTTCCACCTCAGCCTTCCAAGTAGCTGGAACTACAGGCGCTCGCTACCACACCTGGCTAATTTTTTGATTTATTGTAGAGATGAGGTCTCACCAAGTTGCCCGGGCGGGTCTCGAACCCGTGGGCTCAGGCAATCCACTCACCTCAGCCTCCCCAAGTTGCGAGGGATTACAGGCTGAGCCG
>CAUYQG010297533.1:0-19694 GCA_963574415.1 Tarsius wallacei
TTGGAAGGCTGAGGAGGAAGGATCTCCTGAGCCCAGCAGGTCGAGGCTGCCACTGCACTCCCGCCTGGGCAACAGGGTGAGACTCCAACTCCAAGAATAAAGAAATGCCAATCCTCAAAGTTTGCATTCTATATGATTCCATTTCCTTAACATTCGTGAA
The DNA here is from genome assembly GCA_963574415.1 of Tarsius wallacei. Taxonomy (NCBI): domain Eukaryota; kingdom Metazoa; phylum Chordata; class Mammalia; order Primates; family Tarsiidae; genus Tarsius; species Tarsius wallacei. The sequence continues at coordinate 161 of CAUYQG010297533.1, forward strand.
ACAACAAAGTTACAGAGCTGGAGAACAGATTGGGGGTTGCCGAGGGTTGAGGACAGGGGAGAGGGTGAGGGGACATGGTAGTGGGTATAAACAGGCAACAGGGGACTCTTCGTTGTGATGGTCGTATCTTCACTGTAATGGCAGACACAAGCCTACATGCGTGGCAAAGTTGTACGAAACACACACACGAGTGCAAGTGAGACCCAGGAAATCTGAATTTCCTGGTGATGATGCCCCCTGGAGTTTTGTGAGATGTTACCGTTGGGGAAACTGTAAAGATACAATGCATCTCTCTGTATCACTTCTTACGGTTGCATGTGAACCTATAATTTCTCCAAACAAAAACTGAATTTTAAATTGGCTGTAAAAAAACAATAAATGAGCTTTTCTAATGTACATATTTAGAACTCTGTACCCAACAATTAGAGAATCCTGTTAGTCCCAGGTCGCGTAAGGTAACCAACTCATCCCAGTTTCCCTGGAACGTCCAGATTTCAGTTCCAAGATTCCCTTCTTGGATGGTTCATTCCCCTAACATTTACAAAAATGGGCTATGCACGTTTCTCAGCATAAGGCAATTCTCAGCACATTTCAAAGGAGCGTCCACACCATGTTCTCTGACCACAAGACAATTAGATTGAAAGGTCAACTCAAAACATTTAAATTTTCCCATTTGTTTGGAAAATGCAAAACACACATCTAAGTAATGTATGGGTTATTTACTAGAAACGCATAATAAGAGAAATTGTAATCACTTGAAACCAAACAGCATGACGGTAACCCCATATTAAACAGCAGTTAAGGTGTGAGGACCATGAAGGGTGTTCTCTCCAGGTCTTAGTCCCTAAAGCCGAAGGAAGCACAAAACGGCACCTTTTGGGGCTGGGCGCCGTGCTCGCGCCTGTCATCCCAGCACTTGGGAGGCTGAGGCGGGCAGACTGCTTCAGCCCAGGAGTTTGAGAACAGCCTGGGCAACAACCGGGGCAACATGGCAAACCTCGCCTCTACAGGTAATTTCTTTTCGTCAAAAAAACTAAAAATTTGCTGGGCATGGCGGCACGCGCCCGTAGTCCCAACTCCTCAGGTGGCAAGATCACCTGAGCCAGGAGGTCAAGGCTGCCGTGAGCTGTGACCGTTGCCATCACGCCCCTGCACTCCAGCCAGGGTGGCAGAGTGAGACCGCGACTCAGAAAAGAGGAAAAAAGGCCCCTTTCTGTGCCGCCGCACGGCGACACGTGTGGACTCCCTTGATGGGCACAGACTGTGGACCCGTGGATTCCACTTCCAGGCGTCTCTCCCGAAGAAGCGGCCTGCCGTCAGGACGGAGCTCCGCAGCGCGACGGCCTTGGTCGCGGCGTTCAGGCACCACCTCGAAGGTGCCAGTGTCCCGAGCGTCCCCGCGGAGACGAGCGAGGCCCTCGGCGGCACACGCAGGGCGGCTGACGCGTGCCGGCCAGCCCACGTCGCGGAGCGGCTGCCGACGACCGAGGAGGGCCCGGGCCGAGCCGAGTGCGAGGAGCGCGGCCCCGCGCGCAGTGCCGTCTCGCGGGAAACGCGCGCCTGGAACGAAACGCGCCGACCCGACGGCACGCGCCTCTCCAGATGCGGAAGACCCCGTCTCTGCTTTAAACCCTCCGTGTTTTCCAGCTTCTGCGCGCCGAACAGCGTCTCACAACGTTTGCCTCTCGAATGCCTAGATAAAAGGGGGGGAGGGGGCGGGAATTCGGCTCGAAGAGTTGCCTGGAACTCAGCTCCAGCGGGAAAGCCGCAGGTGGGGTGGAAGAGGCCCCCTGCGAGGCCTAAGGGACAAGGCGCGGCGCTCTCTAGACCAGGTCCCGCGTCCCGGGAAAAAGCTCCGAAGAAAAGGCCGGGGGGGCACAGAAAGCGGAGCTCGGCGTACTTCCCCGCGCCTCTGAGAGGGCCAAACGCAGCGGCGCTGCTCACCGTCGCCGCCCACACCTGGACGCCCCCGAGGTCCGTGGGCAGCAGCACGGGCCACAGAGCGGGGCCTGTCCACCCAGCGGTGTCACCCCGGATGGCCCTCGCGGACGCGGCGCTGAGCGTACCGCCAGACCCAGGACGGTCCCGCCCCTCGTTGCTTCCATCGGCCCGGAAGGCCCCGCAGGCCGAGTCTCGGCTCAGAGGTCGCAGCCGGTGCCCCTGGGCGGGGGGCTGGGGGCACGAGCGGCCGCCGGTGCTGGTCGCGGTCCGGTCCGCATCGCGTCTCCGAGCCAGGGCGGGGGGGGGCTGCAGAGCCCACCCGGGCCGCCTCTCCCTCCAGGCGAGGGTTCCCAGGACCGGCGTCGCGAATTCCGGCTCCGGGGCCCCCGGCCCGCTCCCGGCGACCCCGGCCGCCCTCGCCGCCGCCCACGGCCCGGCCGCAGACGCCCGCCTGCCGCCGGACGGCCCGGGCCGAGGGCGGACGCCGGCTGATTCCGAGGACCCGCGCGGCCCGGCCCGCTCCGCCCCGCGACGTCCTCGGACCTGGCCCGGCTCCGGGACGCGCGGCTCTCTGCCCGCAGGGAGCCCGTCGACAGGGCTGGCTCGCGCCCAGACGCGCTGCCCTGCCGACGTGCCGAGAGGACGGCCCGGGCCTACGGGGCACGCCTGAGACGGCCGTCCAGCCTCAACCAGGGCGGCGGGGCGTGGGCAGGGAGGGCTCCCGGGGGAGTGCGGCGGAACCGAGTTCTACGGGACCCAGCAGAGGGTGGGGAGCGCTTCGGGCTTGGGAAGAGGCTGCAAAGGCCCGGGGGCAGCCGAGAAGCGGAAAGACAGTCTGTGTGGCTGGAACACGGAGCGTTTAATACACTACCAAACCGTGGATCAAAGCAGAAATCACCATGAAATATGCAAAACTGAGCCTGTTCTGCTGCACTACACATAAAATTCAGAATATTATCAGTGTGATCTGTAAGTGACATTGGTTCATGTGCTTAGGAATAGGCTTTCTTAAAACTGAAGACGTTTTTTAACATCTTTTTAAAAGCCTAAACTCTTTCACAAGTGACTTCCTTTCATGCAATTAGCGGCTGGTTTAGCGGCCGTGAGCATGGTGGACCACGGGGTTGGAGGGGCAGGAAGGTGCCCTGTGACACGTTACTCCCTCCTGCGGTGCTTTGCTGCTTTCAGGGCACGTTCCCGACATGGCCTCATCGGAGCCTTAGGCCACCACCAGGACTTGGCAGTACCAGGCAACACTGTTTCCGACTTGCAGATGAAGAGAAGGCTCCTACAGGGACTGCCAGGGGCCACCAGCAAGGGACGGAAAAGCCCATGCTCCCCCTGTGTCTTCCAACTCCTGGCCCAGTGCTCTTTGCCTCCGGTGCCTTCCCCATCCATCCCGGCTGAGGCTTCCTTGTGGCTCAGCTCTGAATCCCACGGGGGGCGTCGGGTCTCGCAGCTGGAGGGATGCTAGGGAAGGACCCTCCCCCAGGACTCCCCCAGTAGGCGCCTGGGCAGCACTGGAGGGGCCACCATCCTGGCTGAGCTCTTCCAGGCTGACTCTGCATCGCAGGTGGGTCTTTTGGCTCAGACTCCATTGCCGGGGACAGCTTTGGGATGATGCGCGTCGGACGGAGCCATCCTGCTTTAATCCCCTCCGCCCACAGGTCCAGGCGTCTGCTGTGAGTCGCGGAAAGGGCCTCTGCGAACCAGGCCACGTCCTGTCACAGGAGGCCTTGGCCCACACATTCTCGAGCCATGAGAACTTTTCTTCTTATCTCTGTGCCTTCCTGAAACACCAAGATCATTATCTCTTTAGAATGGCCTCTCCCACACTCCAGCTTGTGAGTTGATTTCGAAAACACACGAGCATGCACGCACGCACACACGCGCACGTTACTCTTCCTCCTTGAATATCCAAGACACATTCTTCTGTTGTCCTACGTTTTGGACCTCTCTTTACGAAACAGAAGGACCTGCTCTAATTTGCACAGAAAACAGAGCACATCCTCCACTGCAGGCCTCGAGCAAGCTGCCACCCTCAAGTCTTTCATCCATGAAGGTTCCAGCCTCTTGCTGGAAGAGGAAAACCACAGACATTAAGATGCTGCCCCTGTCATGAGCAAACGGTAGGCTAGGATCACACCCTTGATTTAAATGAATAGTTGTGTGTATTTTATCGCAGAATCTCAGATATGGAAGAAGACTCAGCGAGTCCTGGAGGTCAGAGCCTCCACCTACTTCCACCTCCACCCCAAGAAAGTCACTAAACTTCTCTGGCCCTCTTTTCCCCCAAAGTAGCCAGGTGTGCACGTGTGTGCGCGCACGCAGGTGTTTAATTCTTGTCTGTGGTTTAAAATTTTGAGCCAATATTAAAACTCAGGATCAGGCAACCCCCTCAGGTCCCCTCCCACTGTGGGAGCTTTTCTGTTCTCTTAACAAATTCTGTTTTTATTAAAAAAAAAAAAAAAAAAAAAAGGCCGGGCCCAGTGGCTCATGCCTATAATCCCAGCACTTTGGGAGGCCGGGGTGAGAGGATTGCCTTAGCCCACGGGTCCGAGACCAGCCCAGGCAATTTGGCAAGACCTCATCTCTACAATAAATCAAAAAATTAGCCGGGTGTGGTAGTGTGCGCCTGTAGTTTCAGCTACTTGGAAGGCTGAGGCGGAAGGATCACCGGAGCCCAGCAGGTCGACCCTGGGGTGGCCGGGAGCATGCCACTGCACTCCAGCCTGGGCGACAGAGTGAGAATCCAACTCAAAAACAAACAAACCTCAGGATCTTTTACAATACAATGTGGATTCTGGCCTCACTTGGGCGATGGCGGTCTTAGATCATCCTTGGGACACATTTTCACAAGTAAACAACCAGTTGGAGATGCGGGTCTTCTCTCTGCGGATGCCCACGTTCTCTCCAACTGGCCAGTCCCTTCTCCACCCCATCATGCCTCCAGCCATGAGGTCCAAACCAGCTGATCTTTAATTTTCCACTCGCGCTGTCATTTTTTTTTTTTTTTTTGAGTACAGAAACATTTCTCTGTGGCTGCTATATCCAAGAGATCTGTGACTTTCAAAAAGAAAAGAGAGGCATGTTTCTTTGTGGAAGCTAAAGAATATTCTTCTGCGTTCGGTTAGCTTCCCTCGGGGATTCTGGTCCAGGGTCCCCCGGGCGTCGGCTAGGGCTCGGCCGTCTGTCTGAAGGCACCGGCGTGACTGGGGCTGGAGGATCCGCTTCCCACGTGGCTCACCCGCAGTGCTGGGAAGCCGATGCTGTTGTTGGCAGGAGGCCTTAGCTCCTTGCCATGTGGACCTCTCCATGGGGCTGCCTGAGCTTCCACGTGACATGGTGACTGTTTTGCCCTGGAGAAAGTGACCCAAGAGAGAGTGAAACAAAAGACGTGGAACGAAAGACACGACACCAGCCTCAAGAGCCGAACTGTTATTTCCACAAGCCCCTGTGGTTTACCCAGGCCCTGTGGCCTACTCAATGTCAGGCTACACAGGATGGGAATGCTGGGAGGTAAGAGTCATTGCACGGCCAGGTGGAGGCTGGATTCCACATAACTCCATGGTGTTTACAAGAGACATACCTGAAACAGAAGGGCATGGAAACGTTGGAAGCAAAGCTGGGGTCACTGTCATTAACATTAGACAAAATACACCGTGGAAAAAACGCAGTATTATGGCCAGAGAATGAAATTACATAACGATGAAAAGTTCGATCGACTAAGAAGATATAGTTATTATAAAGCTAACAAAATAGAGTCAAAATATATGCGCCATATAAATATAGTTTATAAATCACACAAACAAAAAAACAGTAGAACTCAGGGAGAATTTGACACCATCATGGTGGGAGATGTCAGCATGCTTCTCTCTATTATCGCAAAGAGATTTTAAAAACTTAGAAAAGACAGAGAATTTGAGCAATACAATGAATCAGCTTGATTTATTAAACCTACATGGAGTTCTCCACTCAAAAGTTAGGGAAGACACGTTTGACACATTTATAAAAACTGACCAAGTAATAAATTACAAAGCAGGTCTCAACAAGTTTTAATGAATCAATATCAATGTATTCCCCCACATAATGCAATTAATTAGACTATATAACAAAATATAATTACGTTTTAATTCCCATCTGCTTGGAAAAATTTAAATACACTACCAATTCATGGGCCGAAGAATAAATTATCATAAAAAATGCAAACTTCAGTCTATTCTGTTATAATACATGTAAAAGTCAGAATATTATCAGTTTAATATGAACATCATAATGGTTCACATGCATAGGAACAAGCTTTCTTATAACTGAAGATGCCTTTAAATATCTTTTTAAAAGCTTTATCTTGGCTGGGCTCAGTGGCTCAGTCTGTAATCCCAGCACCTTGGGAGGCTGAGGCGAGTGGACTGCCTGAGCCCACGGGTTTGAGACCAGCTCGGGAAACTTGGCAAGACCTTGTCTCTACAATAAATCAAAAATTAGCTGGGCGTGGTAGTTCCAGCTACTTGGTAGTTCCAGCTACTTGGAAGACTGAGGCAGAAGGATCACCGGAGCCCAGCAGGTCGAGACTGCAGTGGCCGGGAGCGTGCCACTGTACTCCAGGCTGCGCAACGAAGTGAGATTCCAACTAAAAAAAAATTAAAATAAAATCTACTACATTTGTATACAACAACATTATATACAACAACACTTAGAAAACATAGTTTTAAACAAAGACACTCATTTAATATAACTCAAAGCTATAAGGTACATAACAGATCTAACAAAAAATGTTAAGACATGTAAGAAAAAAATAATAAAATATTATTAGAAGGTATTCATTAAAACCTAAATAATAGCCGGGCTCGGTGGCTCAGCCTGTAATACTAGCGCTTTGGGAGGCTGAGGTGAGTGGATTGCCTGAGCCCGTGGGTTCGAGACCCGCCTGGGCAACTTGGCCAGACCTCATCTCTACAATAAATCAAAAAATCAGCCGGGAGTGGTAGCACGCGCCTGTAGTTCCAGTTACTTGGAAGGCTGAGGCGGAAGGATCGCTGGAGCCCAGCAGGTCGAGGCTGCGGTGGCCGGGAGCTGCCACTGCACTCCAGTCTGGGCAACAGAGTGAGACTCCAACTCAAAAAAAAAAAAAAGAAAGAAAAGAAAAGTAAAGTGATGAAACCAGTTGAACACAGCCACAGTCTGCTGAAAGGATGCCCCGTTCTCTAACAAGGAATAGCTGGAAGTAATGAAAGAAACCTTCTCTGTGCTGAATAATAAATGCATTGTGTGTAGTTACACTAATATTAACTGTGTCGTAAATTTAATCAAGTGAAGTAGATGAATCATTGCCTGCCAATTACTGGCTGCATTAGATTTTCTGACCTCAAGACCTCAGTTTCTACAGCTGTGAAAAGGGTTTCTTGTGAGGACTAAGTAGAATAATCTTTGTGAATTATATACCATGTGTGACTTATCGTACATTTTCAAAATTGGTGCTTAACGGAGATTCTCAAGGCATTAACATCTGTGTCAATCGCAGAATGCTTTTGAGGTTAGGGGGAGGAGCAGAAGCTATTTGGATGAAGAGTAACACCTTGTTGAGATCTGGGTACTTCTGGTGTTTGGAGCATCTAGCTACATTTTTTCCAGAATGGAGCCTGAACCCAGCTTAATATTCTTTGGGACGACAGGTGGTGGGATGGGGATGACCGACCACTCTGAAAGAGGCGAACGGCTCTACTGGGTGAAATTCCACATGACAGGTGAGTCTTCATTTCCGTTTAAACTGATAATTGCCAAGCCTGAGAAACGGTGTGTCCCAGGAGTCAAGTCTGTTAGCCTTTGGCTCCTCTTTGAAAATCTCTTTTAGGCTGGCTGGCTCCTACCTTGTTTTTGAAAAGGAGCAGAAACATTTGCAGACCAAGCCACTGCTTTTTTGAAATGTGCATCTTGATATATTTGGCTCTTCCCAGAAGGGCATGGAGAGCACATTGCTGAACCACTGGCTGGGCAGATGGGCTCGCTCCGTCAAGGGCTGTGGCATCAGCACCTTGGGTGGGATTTTTGCCAGAATAACCTATAGAATGATTGAATCCCTCTCTTCTCCACAACACAAGTTGCACAGTTCTCCTCAATATCTTGTTATGCGCATTTGAATCACGTGTATGACACGATTTAGACATGGAAAGCATAAATCAGTTGGGGAGGAAATAGTTCTTTTTTCTGAGTGTATGGAATAGACAAAGCACTTCCTGGGCTTTTTTGCAAAGCAGAGAAGGATAAATACACAGGCCTCTGGGCTATGGTGAGAGATGCAGAGGAAATGAGAATGTATGAAGCCGTGCGTGGGCGCAACCTGGAGCACACACACTGTGCAGGAAGCCACGGGACGGAGGGAAGCAGAAGCAGCCTTTCCCAGGCTTGGTGTGACTGTGTGTGGGAACAAAACTGCACCACAAGTGAGCACCAGGCATTGACTGGAAAATGAGTAAAGGTCTTGAGATTGAGGCCCCCATGTTTCCTCTTCTGGTTCCAGCTTGGAAGCAGGTCGGGGTCAGGGAGTACAGAGTGCTGAAGAAACAGGCGGGGGTCCCTGTGCCCTTCCTTGGTGGGAGGACTGTTCTATGCCACGACCTCCTCAAGGGCGGATACCAGGCTGGGTGGGTCTGTTTCCCAGCACTGGCTGACATCAAGCCTTCTGGGGGGACACCCCTGCCTGGGGGGGCACTGGCAAGTACTTCCTCCAGGGCTGAGAGAAGAATTAAGGGCCTGCTCCCTGGGGTCAGCAGGTCTGGCCTCTAGTGCTGGGACCTGGACTGACAGTCGCTTTTCTTCTGAAACTAGGTTTCCCTTCCATACAGAAGGGACGATCTCATCTGCAGCCTTTCAAGGTTGTACTACAGACTGAATACGATCCTGTGTCCAGTACCTTGTACGGTGTCTGGCACACAGCACTCAACAAAAGTTAGTACGCTTTGCTTCCTGCCTTCTACCTTCTTCCATTTCTAGGTTTTCCAAACTCTCTGCAAATTATTCTGTCACAGGAGGAGTGGACATAGCACAGGCATCCAGACTGAGTATCTACAATTTCTTGTAGGAATTTCTCTTTCCCAGCCTCATGACCTTGAGGAAATTACCCATTGTCCCTGAACTCTATGGTGCTCTCTTAAGAAGCAATACAGAGTGGGTCCAGGACCTGGACCCTGGTATCACACTGACTAAATTTCAAATCTTGCTCTCCACTGATTAGTTGGGCAAATTACTGGGCCTCTCTCTGTCTCTTTCCTTATTTAAAAAGTGAGGATAATAATGGCTCTTGCCTCCTTGTGTTGTTAGGGGGAATTATAAGAGATTAATAATTATAAAGTGCTTGTGGGAAGCTATTATTTCTTCATCTGCAAAATAAAATGGGAATAATGCTACCCACCTTGGTCCTTTGATAGATGGAAGTAGATGGAATAGCCTGAAGACACATTTGAAGTCTGTAGGGTGCTATCCACATGTGAATCACTCTTTTATCTTCCTCTGAGATTCTCTAGTGTACTTTCTTCATCGTCTGCTTCTCCGGTCGGAATGACAACTCCACAGATTTCTACTATAGCATCTGCAACTCTTTTGGTTTATATGTTTGACTCCCTCACTAGACTGAACACTCCTTGTGCTAAGAAAACACATCCAATTTGTACCTGTACTTCCAATGCCAAGCCAGGGGTGTGCAATAAATGTTTGTGAAACAAATACAGAACTTCAGAGGAAGCAATAGTAGACCAGGAAGCCCTTGCTCACAGCTTGAACTTTTATAATTTATTGCTGCTTCTCTCTTTTCTGGAAAGCAAAGAAGACCCCAACTAAATTTCTAAAACCTTAATCTGGTAATGTGTTTGTATTATCCCAAAAATAAATTTGAACACGCCTAGTCAGTATCAGCAAATAGTAAATGCTCAGTTAAAAAAAAAAAGATGGGTGCAGGGACGCTTTAAGCATACAAATCTCTGCATGAATTAACCGCCATTTGTAATAGCTTTATTGCTATTGCTGAGAAAAGAACGATCTTTTCCAGTTATACTATTCCAGTGTATGTACTGATAGTAGGTTGTTGTCAATTCTTCCAGTATTTTTTTATACATACGTGTATGTTGATTTACAAATAAAGATCATGCTATATGTATTTATCTTAGTCCATTTGGCTGCTGTAACAAAATACTGTAAACTGAGTGGCTTATAAGCAACAGAAGTTTTCTTACACTTCTAGAAGCTAGGCAGTCCAAGATAAAGGCAGATTTGGTACCTGGTGAAGACCTGCTTTCTGGCTCATAAAAAGCACCTTTTTGCTGTGCCCTTATACGATGGAAGGGTCAAGGGGTTTCTCTTGGACCTCTTATACAGGCACTAATCCCATTCATGAGTAGTCCATCCTCTTGACCTAATCACTTCCTAAATCACTTCCACCTCCTAACACTATCATCTTGGGGTTTCAATTTTAACATACATTTGAGGGAACAAGAACATTCAGATCACAGCATTATTGTTTTCAGTATGCTTTTAAAATATTTAACAATACAAGGTAATATTTCTCCAAGTCATCACTTTTTAGGGGAGATGATTTTTTTACTGGTTGTCTATTATTTCATCAAGCATGTACGATAAATTATTTAAACAACATCCTGTTGTTAGACGAAGTGCCCAGATGGAATTTCAGTCTATTTGAAGGAGAAAGATTAAGTAAACAGCCACATTTATAAGTGCAGAATTTCATTAGAGGTGAGCGCTATGAAGGAGAGGTGCATGGTGTCATCAGGGGGCATGGCAGGGAGATTTTATTTGCTTCGAAAGAAAGTAACAAATGAGCCATGAACTGAGGGCAAGTGGGAATCAAATAGGTACAAAGAATATCCAGACACAGAACCTGGCAAAGGGACGAAAGCCCAGTAGAGACTTTGGGAATGTCAACAGTTCAAATTGGTACTAAGAGAGGAGTCCTCAGTGGAGATAAAGAAGGACAGACAGACAAGGGAGACAGAAAGAGACTTAGAGAGAGAAAGATACCCCTTATACTAAAGGAAAAGGAAGTTTCTAGAGGAAGGGAGTGGTGCAGTGCTAAATGTTTCAAGTAGATCAAGATGATAAATGCAATAAAAAAATGCCCATGGGTGTAGATAGTCATATGATTGTGCCCTCAAAGGAAGCAGCTTCCTTGGAAAGTCTGACTCAGAACTAGATTGTTTGGAAGGTTACTGAGAGGTTGTTGCATCCGTGGAAATATTCAGAGTGGACTACATTTCTAGAAACATAGCTATGCAAGTAAGGGGGAAGTAGGTGATAGCTACACCAGAACTTGTGGCCAAGGCATAATTCCAGCGTCACCTCCTAGGGGAGACTTGTCTGTCTCATACCCACTAGGAAATCAACCAAGCCTTCCTGTGCCCACAGATTAATCAAAGCCCAGCATTTGTTTGCTTATCTGTCTCTGTCTACTTGTGGTAAGAAATCTACAGGTAAAAACTGAGAACTTGATTGCTATAGTGTCTTTAATGGTACTGAATATATGTTGAATGTAATTTTTTAAAATCCAATTTGAGGCAAACTTGGGCATTAAAGGGCCAGCATAGAAGAGGATGAATATTCAGAAGAGGGAAGTGATGGCTGGGCTCGGTGGCTCAGCCTGTAATCCCGCGCTTTGGGAGGCCGAGGTGAGTGAATTGCCTGAGCCCGCAGGTTTGAGATTCGCCTGGGCAACTTGGCGAGACCTCATCTCTACAATAAATCAAAAAATTAGCCGGGCGTGGTAGCGCGCGCCTGTAGTTCCAGCTACTGGGAAGGCTGAGGCGGAAGGATCGCCCTAGCCCAGCAGGTCGAGGCTGCGGTGGCTGGGAGCGGCCACTGTACTCCAGTCTGGGTGACAGAGTGAGACTCCAACTCAAAAAAAAAAAAAAAAAAAAAAGAAGAGGGAAGTGACAACATACTATTGTGGCGAAAGATAAAGGGGTTGACTTTGGAGTAAAGGAGTGACACTCCATCCTCTGAATCAGGAGCAAGATGGTGGGGATAGGGTCAAACAGATAAGTTTTAAAGACTGAGGACAGGAAGTTGAGCGAGTTAATTTCTTACTGTCTCAAAGAAATATTCGAAAAGGTTATATCTGCTGAGCTGGGATAGCAGGGGTCTGGTAGGTGCTGGAAGAAGATAGGGAAGCTTTGTAATAATCAACAAGGCCAATGGAACTGGAGATCTGATGGGCATCCCCAGCAGGATCACTGAGCCATGGTGAGGGCTCGGCTGAGTCTGGAAACCATGATGATTTTAATATGAAACCATGAGTGATACTAAGATGAATGCTTCCATTATTAAACAATATTTACACATCAGAGGCACTTGTCTTTGATTGGAATGCATATCTGGCATGTCTGGGTGACCTGAGTTTCTCTCTTGCCACATATGAGTAGCTGCTTGTGAAGTCATCAGCTTCTTCCTCAACTTGTCCTAATAACACCCCCACAGGGCCTTGGCAAAACTAGAAGTCAACTGGGACAGATACATAGGAGAGTTAGCCTTGATACCTGCCCTCAAGGAACACATGATTTGCAGAGAACTGCTTTTCTGTGGGATTAGGGCTGGGACAGGAGTAATTATAATCTACTTATATGGAGCAGAGAGGATGAATCCGCTGACCCTTCATTCTTAGTTACAGTAGATTTTTTACTGGGTTAAGTTCATGGTCTACTAAAAGTGTATGGGGTCCAGTTCATGATGATGGATCAGTTATACTAATTAATTGGAATTCAATGACAGTCTTTAGAAAGTCTTGCTTTAAAAAAAAAAAAAAAAAAATATATATATATATACATATATATATTTTAAATTTAGGCATGGCAAGGCCACCCAGGCCACACTAGGAGATGACTGCCCTTGAAAAGGTAATTTGTTATACTCATATACTCCAAGAAGAGGGGTACTTCATGCCATGAGGGGCCAGGTAGGGAAACCCACTGGGGTTAGTCAGACAGCAGAGAGAGGGTGGAAATTGTGAACAAGAGACTTTATTCTGGTTTCTGTGGGAAAAACAAAACTGATGAGTCAGGGTACGCAGGTTTAGGATTGAAACTGAATAATTTCAGTAGGCTTTTGGGCATGGGGCAGTCCCTTGTTGTCTGGTACCCAGCTCTGGGGTAATTACGGCTGGCAGATGATGGCTCAGTGTGTGAAGGGCTGAAAAAGGAGGTGGTTGGGGTCTGGACTCTGGATTGGTTGGTTAGCATTTGAAAACTATGCTCATTCATGGGTGAGTTGTTGACTGTCTTCAGAAGTTGGCCAACCCCAGGAGGGGCAGTTCCTCCAGGATCAGCAAGGCTCCAAGATGTCAAGGTATCAGAGTACAGAAACTAAAATGCATAGTTAATACAAGCTTGGAGAAGAAATAATCTTATTAGAAAACACCCGAGGAGTGATGCATCAGAATCAAGTATCTGCACTCAAAGGGCATTTTTCAGTTATGCTTTAGGAAGCTGGTTTGGTCAGATCAGGGCAGTCCTCACTGTAAAATGATCCATGAACATTTGGGCATTTTTCAGATCTGATGTGATACCACGTCATCCCTTAGTTGACATCTGGAGGAGTGGGGAATGGGTGCACAGGTTCTCCTGTCCAGTCTACAGGTCTTAGTTGTGGGCTATCAGAGAAGACAAAGAGAGGGTTTCTTTCCCTGTGCACTGAATTTTTTACTTATTCACTCCTTCAGGTGTGTGACATGTTAGCAAGTCCCTGAGTGCCGGGAGTGCAGATGTGAATAAGATATGCCTCCTCCATCAAAATACTCCCTGTCTCGTCAACAATAGAAACTAGTAAATAGACCAGGCAGTCAGTGTGAGGTGTAAGCTAAAAGGTTATGGGAGTTTCACTGAGGCTCTGAGACGTTTTTTTGCAATGTTGTCGAGTTGGTCTTTTGGCCTCATTGTGTGCCTTTTGACTTTGTCATTCCCAGATCTCTGTTGTCCCCAAGCCCAAGGCTGAGTGGGCCAAGAAATGGTTGACTCACTGTTGGAGGCAAAGTCTGCTCACCCAGGGGTTGGACTCTATTAGGTAAGCTTCAAGGCCCCATCAGAGTCAAAGCTGGGATCTGACCTGCCCTGGAGACCTTGTGCCTGCATGGTTGCCTTTCACAGATGTCTGGCAAGGTTTGTGTGCTCTGCTGAGCTTAAACACGTGTCTGTTTTGGCTCCTTGGACCCTTCAGACAGAGGCTGAAAGAACCATTCAAGAGACAGGGAGCTAACCCAGAGGCACGGATTTGATTGTGGCTGCCTCCAAGGGTCTATGGTGTGTCCACTTTGCTGGGCTCTGCACCACCCTCTCTAACCTATCTCCTTTTACTCACCTTCCAGCTCCTCTGGGCCACAGCTGAGATATTGAGGCCAAAATGACAAACATAAAAATAAGCATCAGAAAGGGCCAGATTAATAATAGCTATGCTGATGCCGATGTGAATACTATCTGAATAACCTTTTATTATCTACAAGCCATGTTCATAGCCCTTATGCCACCTGAGTCTCACAACAACCACCTGTAAGATAAGCATTACTATTTTCCATTTTGCAAAATGGAAGATCAGAACATTGAGTAATGAAAGATCACATTTTCCTGACTTCAGACTCAGCGATCTCAACACTAGTCCACTAAATTATTGTAAATTAATGGCTTAAGTCGGGGCCTTCCAAAGAAAGTTCTGTCAAGCAGTAGTTTGGGGAATGTTTATAGATGGGAAAACAAAACCAGATTTCACAATCAGATCTTTTTTGGGAAACACTGAGTGAAACATAATGAAATTATTTGATTTACTGTGGGATCTTGAGAGCCTTTAACATTAATTTGCATTGTTGACCCCTCAAGAAAGACATGTGATGTGCCACCTCTCTCTCCTTTCTTTTTAAAACCATGATACTATTCTTTTAAGAATACTTTGAAAGCCATTCTTAGGAACACATTTTGGGAAATGCGGTCTCAAAGTGTTAGGATATTTGTGTTTTAACAGAGATTTGGAAACCAACAGTTTGCAAGGCCAAAGTTAAGGGTTTTTAAGGGTGGGAGTTCTGACATCTGGTCTGAATGGTAGGGGCGTATTTAAGGCAAGAGTACTCAAAACAGACTCTGGCAGTCACATACTGGTAAGAACAGGTCTGAAAACCTACTTCTCTCTCTCTCTCTCTCTTTCTCTTTATTCTGTCAGCCCTAGTGGGATAGAGGCCATGGTACAGAAAAATAAAGTGATCATTTAGTTCTTGAGTA
The DNA here is from genome assembly GCA_963574415.1 of Tarsius wallacei. Classification (NCBI taxonomy): domain Eukaryota; kingdom Metazoa; phylum Chordata; class Mammalia; order Primates; family Tarsiidae; genus Tarsius; species Tarsius wallacei. The sequence goes on from CAUYQG010297533.1 coordinate 15,361, forward strand.
GTCCTTTCAGAGTGGCTGGTCACAGCTGAGTGGGTGCTGGCTGGGTGTCGAGGAAGCACTCCAACTAGGAGCTCAAGATACTATGGTGGAGTGTGGAAGTCCTCTGAGAGTTTTTCAGGTCTATTTTTTTAAAGCTGTCCTACAACCCTGGGGGTTCCAGCCAGGCAGGATATTTCCAAAGGTTGCATGGAAGCTGAGAATAATTGCACAAAAGATGCTGAGCTCAGAATGGAATCCCAGGGGGATAAAGAACATTGTTATTAAGGCACAGAGGCCAAATCCTGCCAGCTTGCATGCATTGGGAGCTGCGACTGACGTCAGAGGCAGCAGGCGGGCGTGAGTGCAGTCAGGGCTGGCCATGCTAAGGCACGCCTCTTCTCCAGCTGCTCCCAAGTTGCCGACAGTTTGAAGTTGCTCCCAGCTTTACTAAATTATGCACATATTTCATTTGGCCACCAGCTCCTCACATGACATTTTCATTTGGACCAGCTGTCTGAGATTTGTGGGGACAATCCCTGGGGTCTTATGCTAGAAGGAGGCCTGGGGAAGTTCTTGGTGGTTAAGAGTAACAGAAAGGAATGGGAAATGAGTTTGTGGAAGAATGAACAATTCTCCAAATACTTCTGTTTTGTAAGGATCTTCTCAGGAAGGTTATGAGGGAAATGTGACCAAATGGAAAGGGAAAATGGTCCACCTTCTATGATGGATCTTTGAATAATTCTCAGGAATCATCATTATCACCAATAATTTTATTGGAGGAGGGCAGGGCGCATGATAGAGACCCTACATCTTGGTCATCTCAGAAATGAGAGTGTGTCATCAGGATTTCAGCTTATTCCTGAGCTCCTCGAAGTTTCTAAGTTCTTTCCTTGTGTGCTTGTCTCCAGGCTCTGGCAGTTGCCACCTATTTACACTTTCTAGTGGTAATTGACTACCCAATTAACAACTTTTTACCCAATTAACAATTCTTGATATTAAATATTTCCTTTCACTTTTCAGGTGTGGCTTCTGACTCCTGCATGAACTCTGACTGATACAGGTCATTGCAAACTTGGATTTTTGTATTTTCCTGGTGTATAGGCTCCTTTACCCTGATGAAATCACTGTCTTTATTTCCAGAAATGCTGTTTGCATGACAGCCAGAATTACTTTGTTTTATAGTAGGATGGCAAATCTATTCTTCTTTTGGTTTGTGTTTGCATGAAATAATTTTTTCTTTCTTTCTTTTTCTAACTTTGACCTTTTTGTATCCTTATTTTTAAGGTGTGTGTGTATTTGGGGGTTTTGTTCACCCTTATTCCAAGGATCTTGTCTTTCTGGGATTCCAACTGAAAGCTCGGATATTCCCAGGGCCCTTTCTCCTCAATATTATCAAAATCTCTGTTCAGCATCTCAGCTTCTCACCTGTAGTTTTCTGACAGTAACCAAAGGTGCTAGGTGTATTATCTCTGTAGGCTTCTTTTCTCTTTAGGCTTTTAACCTCTCAAATTCTTGCTCTTTTTGTTGTCTTTCAATATCTTCAAACAGATTAAAAAACAATTTTTCTGGCTTTTCTAGGATGGTTCTGAAATAAGTTAATTATACATTACTGGAAATGGAAATCTGGAAATATTTAGCTGGAGAAAAAGCTTATTCTCTTTAAAAAATGGATAGATTTTAACATTTACCTGAAACAAAATAGAGCAAGAAAGAAATACCAAATGCATACGTGCTCTTAAAACCCAAACTGGTAGCACATAACTTGGAAATGAAGCAATGTAATGTCTGGTAAGAGCTGATAAAGAATGAGAGAGTTAAGTTCACGGGGTGATGAATGCTGTGGCATTATCTTGATCGAAATGAGGAAGGAAATGAAGGGAAGTGGTGGTGTTTCATTGCGGGGGGCGAGGGGGGGGCAGTCACCTGACTACTCTTCTTGTCCCTACTGAGTTTAGGCCTGGAAAAACTCACTGAATGAGACTATAGCCAGCACCCTCTGACACCAGGGAAGAATTAAGGGAATCCCTGCTAAGGTAAAGCCAAATTAAACCTAGTCAATAATTAATTTTTTAACCAGATGGATGGTTTTCTCATCACGGCTGTATTTCTTTATGTTTTGCGTTGTATCATACTTTTACTAAAATTTGCAAACACTTTTTATTTATTTTTCACTACAGAACCTTAATTACATTGGCGGGAAGAACTCAGAATAATTGACAGTGAGCTTGTTATCTCTGCAATTCAGTAACTTAAGAAGGAGAATGCTTATAACACTTTGGGTCTTTCACCCTTATTTGTTTACTTAATTATTTTTGAGTCAGGGTCTCACTCTGTCACCCAGGCTGGAATGCAGTGGCATGATCATGACTCACTGCAGCCAGCCTCGACCTCCTGGGCTCAGGTGATCTTTCCACCTCAACCTCCTGAGTAGCTGGGACTTAGGTGAGCACCACCATGCCTGGCTAATTTTTTGATTTTGTAGAGATGAGATTTCACTATGTTGTCTAGGCTGGTCTTGAATTCCTGGATTCAAGCATTCTCCCATCTTGGCCTCCCACAGTGCTGGAATTATAGACCTGAGCCACTGTGCCGGACCCTCTCACCCTTTAGTAAGCATCATCTTTCAGCGGGAAATACCAGAAATGTAGGCAGAGCATTTAGGATAAATTCATCAGGTTCTCTGTGTCTGGCCTTCCACTGAAGACTAACTGTGTAATGGTTGCCATAAGGAGAGATGGAAAGAAGGAGACCAACTTTGAAGCCAGACGACCTGGATTAGAGCCCCATTTGGTTGTTTTTTTCCCAGCTGCATGATGTGGGAAGTTACTTAATCTCCTTGAGCCTAGGTTTCCTTACCATATTGCCTACTTTATTAGTTCATTGTGAGGAACAAATGAGACAATGTATCAAGTACTTTTTGCAGTTGTAGATTCTAGTTAATTCTCCACCTTTGTCCCTTCTCCACAAAGAACGTCCATTCAGCAAGTCTGGTTGGGAGTTTGGCAGTGTGTTGTTTTCCCACAGATTGAGGTGAAGGCTGGACTGACCAATTTATATGAAAATATATTGCCCCTTAAAGGTCCCTTAAAGGAGTCACTTCTAAATTCAAGTATAAGACAATTCTCCAACTCAGCAGAATAAGCAAAGAGCAAAGAATGAAGTCAGAGACTGTCTGCAACTTTGGTCTGACTGGGAACAAGGTTGACCTTAGGCACCAATGGGAAGGAAACCTTTTCAGGTGGATTCTTCTCTCATTCCTGTTGGCAGCTCTGTTATTCCTATGTGATCTCAAATCAGTTCCTAATACGTGGTAAAGCCAGGAGGGGCGATGAGGGAAGACACAGTGAGCCAGGAGGAACTTTCTGCCTCTGCTTATTTTTATGTCATTTGGTTATATAATCATTCTAATAGCTAACAATTGCCAAGTTCTTTCTATGTGTCAGGCAGTATTTTACATATATTAACTTGCCTGTCCTCAGTCACACAGCCTTTACATGTCAGAATGAAGATTCATAGCCAGACAGTCTGGCTCTAGTGTGCTGCTCTTTTACTCAGCTGCTTCTTTTTATGAACATTTCTTTGTCTCCCTGGCTGTTCCAGGCAGACCTCGGTGAACAAGCCCCAACTGAACTCATCATCTTGCCTCCCACATCTACTCCTGTGGCATTTAGGATTTCAGGCTATTTCTCGTCCACTCTCATGGTTACCCCAGCTGAAGCCCCAAGAGCATTCCTTGGTCATGCTTGTCACTGGGTCTCACGTTTAAACTTTCACCTTTTGATATCAGTCTGATCTGTCAAATTTGTCTAAAATCTGAACAGCGCCAATGTCTGTTCCCTTCTTTCTTCATCTTCTGCCTGAACACCTGCATCAGTGAACAGCCTTCCGAGCAGGTCTCCCTGACTCCAGCTCTCCTGGCTTTGTTCTACTTTGTACAGCATACAAAGAGCAGAGAAAATGCTGGTCTCTTCCTGTCAATCTATGGTTTAAAAAGCCTCTGGTAACTCCTCTTGTGGAAGCCATTTTATACAAGAGCTACCTCGTGTTAACTTCCAAAAGATCAGCGAATGGGATATAATCAAAGTTGGACATCAGTCATTCAGAACTGCCTCATTTGCATGGCAGGACCCTAATGCATGACAGGAATTCAAATCCTCACCCTAACTGAAAAGAGGGTCACCTTCACTATGAAGACACCTCAAGCCACTGGCTCAGTGCAGACAGCTCCCTTATCACTGTCCTGCCTGCTGCCTCCCTTACAAGATACTCAGTAAACTTGTTTTTCTATTTTAATCTCACTTGGGTGAGATTCTTTCACTGCCTGTGAATCTGGCCATTTGGTCACTACCCATGAC
>CAUYQG010297535.1:0-15026 GCA_963574415.1 Tarsius wallacei
TTTTTTTTTTTTTTTGAGTTGGAGTCCCACTCGATCGCCCAGACTGGAGTGCAGTGGCCGCTCCCGGCCACCGCAGCCTCGACCTGCTGGGCTCCGGCGATCCTTCCGCCTCAGCCTTCAGAGTAGCCGGAATTACAGGCGCGCGCTACCACGCCTGGCTAATTTTTTTTTTTTTTTGATTTATTGTAGAGATGAGGTTTCGCCTGCCCAGGCGGGTCTCGAACCCGCGGGCTCAGGCAATCCACTCACCTCAGCTTCCCAAGGTGCGGGATTACAGGCTGAGCCACCGAGCCCGGCTGGCATTACCCTTTTTTTATTGACAAGGGCCCTGAAGCTCAGAGAAGTACCAGAGATAGGCCTAAGGTTACAAGGACTGCATGAGGAGGAAGAGCCTCATATATCTCCAGTAAGGGCATATGACACCAGGTCAGAGAGAAGGTCTGAAGACAAAGGCCATAGGAGCCCTCAGTTTTGTACAAGTACAGAACGTTTCTCCCAGTGGAAGTTAGCCAAGTGTGAACACATTTAGGGCTCTTTGAAAAAGAAGATGATCTTTCCATCCTCTTAACCTGAAGCTTTGTCTTCTGTTTTTTTTTGTTTTTGTTTTTCTGCAAGTGCAGGTCCAATTATCCTTATTACTTTGGGAGTCAGAGAGAGTTCCATGGGTTAGAAGGACTGCTTATAAAATATAAATACAAGTGATGACTATCAGAAAAATCCTTTTGAGAGAATGAAGAGGCAAAATTTACTATAGCTTGAAATGGATAAGTGCTGTCCAACTGGCATTTTTTTTTTAAACTGAAAAATATAGAATAGGAAATGTTAGAAGATTTCCTTTTTAGAACTTGGTAAAAATTATAGCAGATGAACATTAGGCAAAATCAAGGGGGGATTTTGCTCACATACGAAAGTTTATAAGAAATCTAGTTGAGTCTGGTTTCAGTATTTGCTGAAGTTTGTGGCTGTGTCAACAAAGATGGGTTAAGTAAGCATATTTTAGATCCTAAACAGAGCAGCCTCATAGTCTGGAATAGAGAGTAGCTTTAAAATGCTTTAAAATGGGTTTCCTTTTCTTTCCCTCCAGCTGTGCCTAGTGCTAGGAGAAGATGAACTGGCATGTTCTTTGTTACATAGCAACATCTATGTTGCTATCCCCACTAGCCCAGGGTAGGGAGGCACATTTTTAAAATTTTCGGTCCTTTCAATCAGTTGACAATGGAATTGGAGAAAATAGATTGGGAGACGCAGCGTAATCATTTGCCATGGCACTTCAACACCTAATGCATCTTAGACAAATTTTCCAAAATAGAACCGACAGTCTCACAGGCAAAACTGGACCAATAAAATGGAGCAGCAAATAAAATACTCTTACTGGCATCTGCCTCCGAATCCTTTGGACTGTCTTGGCTGCTGCTATTTTTCTAATAAATATTCTGGTGACTATAGTTAACATAGTTTGGAGAAGGACACTAATATCAGCCGAACTTTACTTTACTCTGATATCCTCTTGACTTTATTTTTAGCCCTCTACCCTGATAAGAGTGGTCTTTTATTTTATGTATTTGGCTAGTTTTCTGAGTACCTAGGACAATAACCCTTTGGTAACCTAATATCCTTTTGCTATATATCTATTTTCTCCCTGATGCACACTCAATTTTCTAAAGAGCAGGTAGGATTTTGAACTCCTCTTTATAAAATGCTCTGTATTTATTGTGCTTAATAACTATTTACATATAATTTTTAAGAATTTTATTTTATTATAGGAATGCGGGGTACAAATGAAGGTTTGCTCCACAAGTAGGCAGCAGGCAGGTGAAGTTTGGGCTTCTAACTGCCTCTCGCTGTCCCTGGTAATGAGCCAAGTACTCTTTGTATTGTCATGTGCTCTCTGCACTCCTCCCTCCCTCCTCTTCCTCCTGCCCCTAGCAGTACTCAGTGACTGCTGATCTCTCCCGTGTGCTAAAGTGACTTATGTTCAAGGCCCATTTATGAGTGAGAACATGATATATTCAGTTCTTTGTTTCTGTGAGAGTATAAATGGTCTCTAACCGCATCCAATTTGCTGTGAAGTCCATGATTTGTTCTTCTTATGGCTGTGTAATACTCTGTCTTATAGATGTACCTCAATTTCTTTATTCAGTCTGCTTTTGATGGGCAGTAGGATTGGTTCCGTGTTTTTGCTATTTCATAATAGCAAATAAACACGCATGTGCAAGTGTCTTTTTTGTAGAACGATTTATGTTCCTCCAGATATATTCCCAGGAGAGGTATTGCTGGATCATATGGAAGGTCAATTTTTAGTTCTTTTAGGAATCGCCACATTACTTTCCATAGAAGTTGAGCTAGCTTGCACTCCTACCGGCAGTGTAGAAGTGTTCCCTTTTCTCTGTACCTGTACTAGCATCTGTTGTTTTTTGAGTTATTAATGATAGCCATCTTTACTGGAGTAAAATGGTATCTCATTGTAGTTTTGATTTGCATTTATTTGATGATTAGTGAGGCTGAGGGTTTTTTTATGTGTCTGTTGGCTGCTTGTATGTTGACTTTTGATAAGAGTCTGTTTATGTCTTTGCCCACTTTTTAATGGGGTTGTTTGTTTTTTCCTTTCGCTTTGTTTGAGTTCCTTGTAGATCCTGGATGTTAGGTCTTTGTCAGATGCATAATTTGCAAATATGTTTTCCCATTTTGTGGGTTGTGTCTTTACTCTCTTGATGGTTGCATTTGCTGTGCAAAAGCTTTTCAGTTTGATGAGGTCTCACTTATCTGTCTTAGCTTTTATGACATTCAGTTTTGGGGACTTAGTCAAGAATTCATTGCTTGCTCTGATGTATATAAAGATGTTTCTTATATTTTCTTCTAGAATTCTTATAGTTTGAGGTTTTACATTTAGGTTTTTGATCCATTTAGAGTTTATTTTTGTATATGGTGATAGGTAGGGGTCCAGTTTCCTTCTTCTGCATATGGTCTGCCAGTTTTCCCAGCACCATTTGCTAAATAGGGTCTGCTTTCCCCAGTGATTGTTATTGGTGGCTTTGTTGAAGAAGAGTTGGTTGAGATACTGTGTTTTTGCTTCCTGAATCTCTGTTCTGGTCCATTGATCTATGTGCCGATTCTTGTACCAATACCAGGCCATTTTGGTTACTTAGCCTTGTAATAAAGTTTAAAGTCTGAAAGTGTGATGCCTCCTGCTTTGTTCCTTTTGCTGAGGATTGTTTTGGTTGTTCATGCTCTTTTCTGTTTCCATATAAATTTCTGCAGTGACATTTCCAGGTCTGAAAAAAATGATGTTGGTAATTTGATGGGTATTGCATTTCTATAGATTGCCTTGGGTAGAATGGACATCTTGATAATATTGATTCTTCCAATCCATGAGCATGGAATGTCTTCCCATTTGTTTGTGTCATCCTCAGTTTCCTTGAGTAGCATTTTCAGTTCTCGTTATAAAGATCTTTCACTTCTTTGGTTAGGTGGATGCCAAGGTATTTCATTTTTATTTTTTGTAGTTATTGTGAATGAGATTGTGCTTTTTATTTGGTTCTCTGCCTGTTTGTTGCTAATGTATAGAAAGGCAACTGTCTTTTGCATGTTGATTTTATAACCCGAGACTTTACTAAAGTAATTTATCAGTGTGAGGAGACTTTTGACAGACTCCTTAGGAGTTTCAAGGTATAAAATCATATAGTTCAAAAAAAAGGGATAGCTTAACTTACTCTTTTCTTATTTAGGTCCCCCCGATTTCCTTCTCTTGCCTGATTGCTCTGGCTAGGACTTCCAGCACTATGTTGAATAAAAGGGGTAAGAGTGGACATCCTTGTCTTGTTCCTGTTCTTAGGAGGAATGCTTCCAGCTTCTGCCCATGGAGCAAAATGTTGGTTGATGACTCTTACTGTTTTGAGAAATATTCGTTCTATGCCTAGGTGCTCAAGGGTTTTTATCAAGAAGGGATGCTGGAGTCTGTCTAATGCTTTTTCTAATGACATGATCATGTGGTTCTTGGTTTTATATCTGTTAATGTGCCAAATTGTATTTATGGTCTTGTGAATGTTAAATCAGCCCTGCATTCCAGGAATGAAACCCACCTGGTCAAGTTGAATGATCCTTGAGATGTGTTGTTGGATCTGATTTGCTAGAATCTTGTTGAGATTTTTGCATCTATGTTCAGATTTGCCACGTTTGGGTATCAAAATGATGTCAGCTTCATTAAATGAGTTGAGTAGATTCCACCATTCTCAGTTGCCTGAAATACTTTCAATAACATTGGTATCAGTTTCTCCTGTATGTCATGTAGAATTCAGTTGGGAAGCCATCTGATCTGGGGTTTTTTTTGATGGGGACATTTTTTATGAATAAGTCAATTTCCTGGATTGTTCTTGGTCTGTTTAGAGTTTCAATTTCTACTTGTTTAAAACTTGGGATGTTGTGTGATGTTAGAAATCCTCCATTTTCTCTAGGTGTGCTCTAGTTTATTTGCATACAGATGTTCATGGTAATATCTGATAATCTTTTGAATTTTTTTAGGTTCAGTTGTGACTTCACCTTTTGTGTTTCTAATTATGTTTATTTGAACTTTTTCATTTTTTAAGTCAATCTGGCCAGGATCTGTCAATCTTATTTATCCTTTCAAAGACCCAGTTTTTTGTCTTGCTGATCCTTTCTATGATAATTTTGTCTTCTATATTTTATAATTGTGATTTTATCTTGGTGATCTGGATTCTTCTGCTGGAGTTAGGATTTAGGTGATCTTGCCTTTCCAGCTCTCTTAGGTGTGGTGTTAGGCTGTTTACATGTGATCTTTCTGTTTTCTTGATGTGTGTGTGTGCAATGCTATGAATTTGCCTCTTAACACTCCTTTCTTGATATCCCAGAGATTCTAATAAGATGTGTCTTGGTGGGTTTTATTTGTTTCTAGGAATCTCTTTATTTCTGTCTTGATCTCTGTGCTGAACCAGAAGTCATTCAGCAGCATGTTGTTTAGTGTCCATGTCTTTGTGTGTTTTGGGAGGATCTTGTCTGTGGTGATATTTACTTTTATTTCACTGTGAGTGAGAAGATGCATGGTAGTAATATGATCTTTTGAAATTTGTTCATGCTTGATTTAAGTCTGAGAATGTGATCGATCTTGGAGTATGTTCCATGTGCAGATGAGTAGAATATATACTATATAGATGTTAGATGGAGTGTTCTGTAGATGTCTATTAAATACATTTGATTTAGTGTCAAGTTAAGGTTCAAGTTCTCCTTGTTGGCTTTTTGCCTCAGTGATCTATATAGAGCTGTTAGTGTGAGAGCTATGATTGTGTGAGAGTTAATGTCCTTTCTAAGCTTACTTAGTAGTTGTTTTATAAAACCTGGTGTTCCTGTGTTGGGTGTATGTATGCTTAAGATAAATATTTCTTGCTAGTGAATTGAGCTTTTTATCATTATGTAATGTCCTTCCATGTCCTTTCTCACTTTTGATGGTCTGAAGTCTGCTTTGTCTGATATCAGAATAGCTATTCCTGCTTTCTTCTGTTTTCCATTTGCTTGAAAGATCTTTTCCCAACCCCCAACTTTGGGTCTGCGAGTTTCCTTTGCAGTGAGATGAATTTCTAGAGGTAGTAGAGTGTTGTATCATGCTTTTTATTTAGTTTATCACTCTATGTCTCTTCAGTGGTGTATTTAGTCCATTCACATTCAAATTGATTATTGAAATGTGAAACTTTATTTCTGTTATAGGACTCTTAGAGGGGTGCTTTGTTTCCTTTTTACTTTGTATTCATATTTGTGTGTATTTTCATTTTTGTGAGTGCCCTGTATTCTCTGTTGACTCTGTGCTTGCCTGTACTTTTGTGATAGGTATGACCATTTTTTTTTCAATGTGCAACATCTTCTTAAGTGTCTCCTGAAGGGTTGATTTGGAGGCAGTATATTCTCTTAGGGATAGTATGTCTAGGAAAGATTTTAGTTCTCCATCACTGATGAAGCTTAACTTGGCTATAATTTCTTATCTTAGAGAATGTTAAAGATTGGACTCCTGTTCCTTCTGGCTTGTAGCATTTCTACAGATAAATTTGGAGCAATTCTGATGGGTCTTCTCCAGTAGGTAATCTGACATTTCTTTTTTGCTGCCTTTAGGATTTCTTTTTCTTGCATGCTTACTTTGTGGAGGCAGATTACTATGTGTCTTGGGAGCATTCTTCTCATGTGATACTGTAAAAGGGGCTGAAAAATAAAATGACTGTTATGTACCTGAACTTTCACACAGTTAAAAGCTTCTTATTGGAAACTGGAAGCTGGAAACTGAAAGTTGCACCTGCTGGCTATGCTTAATTGCTTAACTGGCTTCTTCTGCTTCTGTAAACCCCACTGGCATTGCTTAATTGACTAAAATCTGGGCCAGCAGGAGGCTGCAGTTTGGCCCGCTTAAAAAACACATTGGCCCACTTGAGAAATGCCAAGGAACTGAAACTTGGTGGGTTGTGGTTTTGGCCTACTTAAGGCAGCCCCTTGCTGCAAAACGGGGCCCTTGCTCTGGGACTTGCATGTCCAGTGAGTGGACGCCAATTGGCTGAACCTCAACTAATAAACCTCTCAGTTGTTTAATGCAACTCTGTGTCCATATCTGTTGGTTGAGTGCTTGGACCCTACTTCATTTGGGGGCTCGTCCGGGATATCCAGCGCTCAGTCATCAGCCCTTCGGACTAACTGGCCTTGTGGACTTGAGGACCTGAGGACACTTGGACGGCTAGTTGTTGGATGGGCCTGGTGTCCAATGGACTCTCAGGCAGCCAACTGCTAGATAGGTCCAGGGTTCATTTGTGGGCACTCGAGCGACTGGTTGTTGGATAGGCCTGGTATTCAACAAACTCTCAGGCAGCCGGCTACTGGATGGGCTCAGTGTTCATCATCCCAGGCTGACTCACAACACTCCTGGAGACCTCAGAGAGGTAAGTCAGGTTCCTGATAGTGCGCACATCTGTTTGGACTTCCAGGAAAGCTGGACGCAGCATTAATTCCTGAGTCCGGGGTCCCAGTGAGAGGTCACTGGGCCCACCAGTTTGACCCTTAGGCCTCCAGGTCTTTCTGTTCAGCTTTCATTTTTGTCTCGTTGTATCTGTTGTTAGTCTCTGTTTTCTGTGTTATTGTGGTCAACGTCATGGGGCAACAGTGTTCCCAGCCCCAAACCCCTTTGCAGTTAGTCTTGTGCCATTTCAAGGATTTCCAGAACATAGCACAGCAGTCTGGTGACCAAGTAAATAAGGGTAAATTAATTACTTTTTTTTCCCTCGAGTGGCCAACTTTTCCCAATTGCAGTTGGCTCCCAGAGGGAACTTTCAGTCTTGCAGTGGTGGAAAAAGTCTGGTGGCTCATCTTTCAGCTTCATCCGGACCAGATCCCGTACATCACCGCCTGGTATTTTCTTGTCATGTAGCAGCCATTATGGATGAAAAAAGCCGAAAATAATTCCTCTCACATTCTAGCCTTACAGGAAACTTCTAAGACCAAGCCTCTGGTCCTCCAAAACCCACTGGAGGACTACGAGACTCCTCCACCATACCGAGCGGCGGGTCAGAATCCAGAGGCACAAGAAATGCTCAGTCCGCTACTCACCAGGAGTGGCTCATCTTACCAGCCACTCTACCCCACTCTACCCCTTCTTCCCTAGGAGGCTCAACAGCCCCCCACCAACCAGCAAGTCCGGATTTATCCTCGAAAGTCTCAGGGGCACAGGTGCCTGCAATTCTCCCTCTAAGACAGGCATTGGGGGTGGACATGGGAGTAGCGGGGGACCAACCCTTCATGGTTTATGTTCCTTTCTCCACCAGTGATCTATACAACTGGAAAGACCAAAATCCTCCATTCTCTGAGAGACCCCAGGGTCTCATATCTCTCCTAGAAACTATTTTCTTCACTCATCAGCCCATATGGGATGATTTCCAGCAACTACTCCAGGCTCTCTTCACTGCAGAGGAAAGAGAGTGAATCTGACAGGAGGCAAGGAAACTGGTCCTTGGGCCTGTTGGCAGGCCCACGAAACAGGCACGTGTGGAACACATCTTTCCCTCTGAAAGACCAAACTGGAACCCAAAGACTGACCAAGGTAGGGAGCGTCTCACCACCTTCTGCCAGACTCTGTTGGGGGGTTTTTGGGCTGCCACAAGGTGCCACACAAATTTATCTAAGGTAAGTCAGGTTACTCAGGGCCCACAGGAATCTCCTATAACTTTTCTGGAATGCCTGATGGAAGCCTATCAAACGTATAAACCAATAAACCCAGAGGCTCTGGAAAACTGGAGGGTGTTAGTCATAGCCTTTGTCTCTCAGTCGGCCCCGGACATAAGAAAAAAGTTGCAGAAAATGGAAGGATTTAAAGAAAAAAGTTTATCAGAACTAACAGAAGTAGCCCAGAAAGTATATAACAGTAGGGACTCACTTGAGGATAAGCAGGTTAAAAAAATGGCTAAGATAGTGGTAACAGCCTTGAAAAAAACGAAACCAAGACATCAGACAAAAAAAAAAAAAAAAGGAAAAAATGGCAAGAAAAGGGCCCCTTTGGCAAAAACCAGTGTGCATACTGCAAAAATGTTGGACATTGGATAAAGGGCTGCCTGGACAAGCCACCGCTGCCAGGAAAATGTTCCCAAAACCCCTGTCCACCACAACCTACTCCAGTACTCCAATTGCAAACTGACTGATGGGGCCGGGGCTCTGTCAATACCCCCCCGGAGCCAAGGGTAAAACTTACGGTGGGGGAAACCCTGTCCATTTCCTGGTGGACACAGGGGCCATGCATTCAGTCCTCCGAACATACAATGGCCCCCTTCAAAATAAGCAAACTCTGGTTCAAGGGGCAACTGGAACTAAATTATGCCCCTGGATCACAAAAAGAACTGTGGACATGGGAAAAGGAAAAGTAACCCACTCATTCCTGGTAATGCCTGATTGCCCATACCCACTCTTGGACGAGATCTTCTGCACAAACTTAAAGCCAATATAGGGTTCCAAGAAACCACGGCAATGGTGAATCTAAACCAACCAAAAGAATTGGCCAAAATCCTCGTCACCATCCCCCTATAAGATGAGTATCTACTAATGAAAGGTAAGCCGCTCTTGCCAAACACAGACCTCCTATCCCAACTCCAGGCTGAATTCCCTGGGGTATGGGCTGAATCCAACCCACCGCAGTTGGCAAAACATCAACCACCAGTTGTTGTCCAGTTAAAAAGTCAGGCAATCCCTCTAAGGGTTCGACAGTATCCCATATCCCTGGAGGCATGCAAAGTCATACAAATTCATATCCAGCATCTCCAGCAAGCCAGAATCCTGGTGCCATGCCATTCATCCTGGAACACCCTGCTACTCCCAGCCAGAAAAGCAGATACGGGGGACTACCGTCCAGCCCAAGATCTCAGGAAAGTCAACAGGTGGGTGAAAGACATCCATCCAATGGTTCCAAATCTGTATTTAAGTGGACTTCCCCCCAAAAAGCAGGTTTCCACCATCCTGGACCTCAAGGATGCATTCTTTAGCATCCTGCTGGCCAAACAAAGTCAGCCCCCATTTGCATTCGAGTGGACTGATCCTGACAAAGGGGAAAGTGGCCAGCTAACATGGACCCGCCTCCCCCAGGGGTTCAAAAACTCCCCCACCCTGTTTGATGAGGCTCTTCATCGAGACCTCCAAGTCTACCATCAAAGTAACCCCGGAGTAACCCTCCTATAGTATGTAGATGATCTATTACTGACAGTAGAATCAGAAAAAGACTGTTTGCAAGCAACCAGAAACCTACTGCAGGAACTCCAGAACTTGGGGTACTGGGTGTCGGCGAAAAAAGCCCAACTATGCACATCTATGGCTGTCTATCTAGGGTATGTACTCCAGGAAGGTAAGAAAACTCTGTCCAGCCAGCAAATCCAGGCCATAGCTGGAATCCCTACCCCAACAAGCAAAAAGCCAGTTAAGCAATTAAGCATAGCCAGCAGGAGCAACTTTCAGTTTTCAGCTTCCGGTTTTCAAAAAAACGCTTATAACTGTGTAAAAGGTCAGGTACATAACTGCCATTTTATTTTTCAGCCCCTTTTACAATACCTTGTGGGCTATCTCTGAATCTTGTGCTTAAGTGGTGGCCCCTCTTGTGAGATGTGGGAAGTTTTCTTGGATGATCTCATGGAACTTTTGTTCCATGGTGTTCTCAGTTTCCCTTTCTGCTTCAAGGATTCCAATCAGGCATAAATTTGGCTTCTTGACATAGTCCCATTTCTCTCAGAGACCTTTCTTATTAAGCTTTTCCCCCTACGTTTTTGACAAACTGGCTTAATTCCATATTTTGGTCTTCAAGTTCTGAGATTATTTCCTCTGCTTGGTTGATCCTGCTCCCTACGCTTGTTACTTTGTTTCTGGTTTCCAGGATGGAGTTCATCATTTCAGAATTGACTCTTCTAAAATTGGCCAACTCCACTTTTACTTCATGAATGACTTCAGTGAGTTTATCTTCTAGTTTATCTTCATTCCTCTGTTCATTTTAGCCATCCAATCTCTGATTTCTGTGACTGTCATCTGAGGCAGGTCATTCTTGTGGCTTCCATTGTTTGTGCTCTGATAGCTGTTTTTTCAGGTATTGTCTCTTTAGTACTCCTAGGGTTGCCTATTTTTGTTGTTGTTGTTGTTAATTTTTCCTCATTTGTGTCAAGCCGCTCTTCCCTCTTTGAAATTCCTTTTGGTTTTGCTGTTCTGAAGCTAGTCACTGACCCTCTGTTCTAGGGCTGGTTCTGTGGTTTGATATAGGTCCCTCAGTGAGAGAGGGAGGGGCATTTACTTCTGCTTTGCTCCACCCTGTGGATGTTTCTCAACTGTAGCAGCCCCTGCTGCTAGCACTCTGTGCTACAGAGAATGGACTGCTGCTCCTCCCCCACAGTCTGCTCTCTGCAGTTTGTAACCCAGAAACCTTCCCACTGAGAATGCCTGCAGGTGCCTTTCATGTTGCTCCCTGTTCAAGTCCACACTCTGCTCTTGAAAAAGAACAATTTTCCTGCCATGGGAAAGAGGGGAGGAGATCCTCCCTGTAGACATGCATGGCTTGTAGGTGATTCTTCCTGATCTGGCTGAGAGGATGGGCTGGGTATAAGTGACATTCACTCTGCATGTGGGCTTTCCCTGCCTGGGAGCGTTGTTTGACCCCACTGGTGGAAGCCACACTCATGGCTGCTGACCCAGTCCAGGTTTTATTTTTCCCATTCGACTTGGGGTTTGGCTGCCTGCTGCTGTGCCCTGACCAGGACTCTTGCCCTGTGGGACCAAAAATTTGTGCACGGTGAGAGAGGGAGTGCATGATCCCAAAGCATCTTAGTTACACTCATCCACTCTTGTTCATCAGGAAAGGCTTCTGTTCCTGGTGGGCCTGACACACAGCAGGAGATGGGGCACCTGGATTCCTGCATCTGCTGTCATTTTCTGGTCTCTATGTATTCAAAGAGGCCTTTTTGGTGCAGGGTGCTTCATTCATCCCAAAGTGTTCAGGGTGTCTCCATCTATTGGTGCCTTGGTTCCTACTCTCTGCCTTAATTGGCAAGAGTGTTGCCGATTTGTTGCTCCATGCTGGCTGGCTTAGATGCCCCCCCAAAAAAAGTTCCCTGCAAGGCTAAAACAAGGTCCTCTGGAAGGCTGTGTATGCTCTGAATTAGCATTCAATATATGGTACTGTTTCTCTAATAGTCAGGATCCATAAATGCATGAATGGTTCTAGAAGGTAGAAAGTACAAGATTGTGAGGCCATATCTGATGAGACCTTCTTGAAGGGAAAGAATCAAGACCAGCTGAGGTTCTTGTTGAAGGCAAGAGTGGGTAGTAGAAAGTAGTCATATATACCAGTATCAATCATGAGATCAGCATTTACTGGCTACCAAGGTGTTCCAGCATCCTCCCTTTGGATCTTCCAGTACCTGCTGTCACAGGGAGACAGATATTGTGGCAGAGCTACCCAGATTTTCTGAAGAATAGGAGATGAAAGAAACAATGGAGGCCGAGAAACTTGGTGAAAAGCCACAAGAGACTGAAATATGAATTTTTTATATTCCAAATCTAATACTAAAATTTTCTTGAAACATTTTATGTTTGCTTTCTTCTTCATCTTTATGGCTTGAATTAGGGAGCTTTGCAAGAATTTTAATTTGTCAAATTCATTGCATATCCTTTAAGAACAAAGTCTACAATTTTTAGGCAAATGATTTCCAAATATTATTAATATTATGAAAACTTACATAACATAAAGATTAATTTTATGGTGAGGATTCTGGGAAGATGGTGGAGTAGGAAGCTCCAGGAATCTCTCTCTCCAACTACACAATAATGGCACTCCATGGAATCTGCCTAATGTAACTATTTTTGAACACTGAAGTCTATTGAATGCTTTCAACTTGGGCTTGGATAATAAATTGTGGTCAATTTTAGCCAATTTTATCTCTTAGCATAGTAGTAGCTACCCAGTCCCCACCCCAACCCCATGGCAAGCAGCTATACAGTAGTTCTTGAAGCAGCTTGTACATGTACACTACTTATAGAAACCAGTGTGGGCCAAAAAAGGACACTTTCAAAAAACAAACAAACAAAAAGCCAAAGTTTTTGTGCTCTGAGTGCTGCTTCTGATCACACAGAGGTGCAAACAAAATCAATGGACATTGTTGTTGAGCCTTCCCCCATTGCCTCTCCTCTCTGGCTGCAATGGCTTCCAGAGGATTTAAAGGGACAGAACCCTCTTCTTCTTTTTGTTTTTATTTTCTTCATATGGTAGTCAGGCATAAATGAATAAGGCATTTGAAAACCTTTATACAGGAGAATTTAGAAAATGACCATGCATACCCAGGGAAAGGTCCAGGCTTATAAAAGATCTGAGAAAACTAATTTTATACCTCAGGTTGATCCTTGACACAGAGACAGCCTACAGTAATACAAACAAAAACAAAAATAACAAGAATCAGAAACCCTGGGGAAGGGGATAATCTGATTTCCAGAGGTACCACAGGATTAGATTCAACAGCTCATTTTTTTTTTTTGAGTCAGAGTCTCACTCTGTCACCCAGGCTGGAGTGCAGTAGCATGCTCATTGCCACCCCAGCATTGACCTGCTGGGCTCAGGTGATCCTGTTGCCTCAGCTTTCTAAGTAGCTGGAACTACAGGTGTGTGTTACCATGCCTGGCTAATTTTTTGATATATTGTAGAGATGAGGTTTCACCAAGTTTCCCAGACTGGTTATGAACCCCTGGCTCAGGCAATCATCTCACCTTGGCCTCCCAAAATGCTGGGATTACAGGTTTGAGCCACCATGCCTGGCCAACAGTCCATTTTTAAACAACAACAAAAAGCCACAAGGCATATAAAGAAACAGCAAAGGAAGAAAAAAATAAACCAACAGTAGCTGCCCCTAATATAGATCTGATGGTGGATTTACTAGACAAAGACTTTAAAATAACTGCCTTAAAGATGCACAAAAAAACTAAAAGAAGGCATTAAGAAAGCAAAAAAGTATGAACAAAATGAAAATATTAGTAAATAGATAGAAAACCTAAAAAACCCCAAAAAAACAAAAGACCCCAAGAAATTCTGAAACTGAAAAGAACCATAACTAAAATAATAAACTTACCAGAGAGATTCAAAGGCAGAAAAAGAACCAGCAAACTTGAAGAGAGGACAAAGGAAATTATTGAATCTCAGAATCAGAAAAGATTAAAGAAAAGTGAACAGAGTATATGAGAAATGTGGGATGTCATTAGTCAAACCAATATACACATTTTGGAAATCTAAGAAAGAGAAGAGACAGAAACAAAAGAAAAAATATTTGAAGAAAGAATGACCAAAAACTTCCAAAATTTGATGAAAAATATGAATGGAAACATCCAAAAAGGTCAACAAACTCCAAGTAGGATGAATGAAAAAAGGCCTATACTGAGACACATTGTTAACTTTTGAAAGCTAAAGACAAAAAAAAAAAAAAAAAAGAAAGCTAAAGACAAAAAAGGAACTTTGAAAGCAGCAGGAGAAGTGACTCACCACAAACAAGGAAACATGAACAAGATTAACAGCATATTTCTCATCAGAAACTTTAGAGGCAAGAAGTCAATGGGCTGATGTATTCATAGTGCTAAAAGAAAAACTTGTCAATCAAGAATCCTTTATCTGGCAAAACTGTCCTACAAAAGAGAAGGAGAAATTAAAACATTCCCAGATAAACAAAACCTGAAGTAGTTCATTACTACTAAAACTGCCATGTAAGAAATGCTAAAAGGAGTCCTGTAGGTTGAAATGAAAGAACAATAGACCGTAACTTGAAGCTATATGAAGAAATAAAGGTCTCGGTAAAGATAAATACATGGGCAATTATAAAAGCTAGTGCTATTGTAATAATAGTTTGTAACTCTTCTTTTCTACATAATGTAAGAGACTAAAACATTTTGAAAATTATGAGTCTGAGTATATTATTATGACTTTATTTTTTAACTCCACATTTTGTTTTCTACATAATTAAAGAAATGCTTGCATTTTAAAAATTGTTAGTTTATGTTTTAGACACACAATGTAAAAAAGTGTCATTATGTGATATCAGTAACTGAAAGGACAGGGAATAGAGACGTAAAAGAGCAGAACTGTTGTGTTATTAAAGTTATGTTGCTACAAATCCAAATTAGCATGTATATCTTCAGGATATTAAATGTAATCTCTGTGGCAACTACAAAGAAAATAGAATATATACAAATGGAGATAAAAAAGGAATTTAAATAGTTCATAAAAATCAGCTAAACACAAAAGACAGCAATAATGAAGGAAATGAAGGACAAAAAGATATAAGGCATATAGAAAACAGATAGCAAGATGACACAAGTCCCTCCTTATTAGTGAACCTTAAAAAGGAAGGAAAGCCGGGCTCGGTGGCTCAGCCTGTAATCCCGCGCCTTTGGGAGGCTGAGGTGAGTGGATTGCCTGAGCCTGCGGGTTCGAGACCCTCCTGGGCAAGCGAGACCTCATCTCTACAATAAATCAAAAAATTAGCCGGGCG
>CAUYQG010297544.1:0-36224 GCA_963574415.1 Tarsius wallacei
TCTCTCACTTCTTTTGTATCTTACTTACCTGGTCTGGATAATGTGGTAATATTAGAGTTGTTAAAAGAAACAAAGAAAAGACAGCAAGAATTGATGGTCGCATGGAAACTAAATCGGCCAGGATGTCAACCTAGATCCATATTTATTTATTTATTTATTTATTTATTTATTTATTATTTTTTGAATTGGAGTCTCACTCCATCGCCCAGACTGGAGTGCACTGGCACGCACATTGCCACCCCAGCGTTGGGCTCTGGTGAGCCTTCCGCCTCAGCCTTCCAAGTAGCCAGAACTATAAGCGTACACACTACCGCGCCTGGCTAATTTTTGATTTATTGTAGAGACGAGGTCTCGCCAAGTTGCCTGGACTGGTCTCGAACCCGCGGGCTCAGACAATCCACTTGCCTTGGCCTCCCAAAATGTTGGGATCACAGGCTGAGCCACCAAGCCCGGCCCAGAATAGATCATTTAAAAATTCTAGTTGAGCGCAGTGGTTCACTCCTGTAATCTCAGCACTTTGGAAGGCCGAGGTGAACAGATAGCCTGTGCCCAGGAGTTCATGACCAGCCTAGGCAACACAGCGAGACCTCATCTCTACAAAAAATTTTTTAAAAATTAGCCAGGCATGGTGACGCACGCCTGTAGTCTCAGCTACTTGGGAGGCTGCCACTGAAAGATTGCCTGAGGCTAAGAGGTCAAGGCTATGGTGAGCCGTAATCATGTAGATAATAAAAATGTCTACTCAGACATCCTCATATGAGGTAGCGGAAACTTCTAAGTGAGGGTCTGTCTTTAAGGAGTGAAGAAACACTTTCTTCCTGAGGAAATCAAATTTCTTTCCAAACAAATTCAACTAATCTTCACACTCCTATTGAAGGAAGCACTTCAGATGACTGGGCTTTGTATGTAGCTGCCTTGATCACTCTTCACCTTTCTGCTGATGTTTTATGTCAGTTTTCTTATCTGTGATATGTGGTAATATACTTGCCTTGATGCCAAAGATTTACTAATGTCTTCCAGTAACTGCAGTGAGACCACTAACTCAGCTCACAAGCCGTGTGTGTTCTCACTGGAGGTGATATTATCCTCAGTGTAGCAAAAATGGATTCTTGTCTAGGAGTGGAGATTTTAAAAATCTTAGAGATAGTACAATGATTTCTAGAATCTTATTCCATAGTATTTAATATCCTTGTTAAGGAGAATCTAAATTTAATGTTTTTTTCTTTATTGGAATAATAGCGAAATAAAGGTTGAGAAGCATTGTCCTTGCTGGATGTAATATTATTCTGCTTCCTCTGAAGTGAACTGGATCCAAGCCAAGAGGATAAAAATGATCTAGCTCTTGCATTTTGATTAAAAAATAAAAATGGAGAAATAGCTAATCTTCAGCAATATACAAGCATACACTTAGTGCTGTAATTGCATCTCAAGCACACTGGGTTCGGCCTTATTTTAGCATCTATCTTAAATCTTTGAAGTCCATGCAGCATCACTGTGGATTCCAAATACAGATCCACAACCAAAGGTTCCTTCTATGGCAGAGCAGACTTTTGGCTTGAAATCGTGGCTCTCCCAAGTCCCTACGATTCTGGGAGGCAGGGACTGTGTGCTTCTATTCTGTAAGCCACCAGTGCGTGGTCTGTGGATCCACCGTGTTTGATTACTCAAAAATGTTGAAGCAATGAAAGAACTTTAGTTTTAACCAGGATTGGCACTAGGGTGAGGCACGTGAGGTGCAGACAGTACAGAATTTAAGAAGGTATTTTCACAACCTGTGTGTGCAACCTGTAAGCCACAGCCTCACCCTGGTCCTGACCCAGGTTTTAATAGAAGTAAAAGTTTCCAAACTTGTCCCTTTCCAGAGTTGATCTACATGGACAATTCTCCAGAAGTGATGTGGTTATGAGATTGTAGGAACAAGGAATTTAAAATAAATATTTCAACACCTCCTCACCCGTTCTACTTTCATGAGTAAATTTCTTTCTACTTGCATGTGACTCACATTAACCCAGAGGCCTAAATTGTTCATTTGTGTCTTCTAGATTACTACAGATCTGAGGCAGCGTTGCACAGACAACCACACTGGAACGTCGGCCTCAGCCCCCATGGCTGCGGGCATCATTGCACTGGCCCTGGAAGCCAAGTAAGCCTTGATCTCTATATGTTTTCACTGGTGATAACCCTTGTCTCAGGGAAGGCTTAACCCCTCCCTTGTATGTAGTCCCTAGCATGACCACCTAGAATATAATCTTTCCAATTCCGCCTTTAAAACTTCAAAGATTTGGGCTTTAAAAAAAAAGGTCCCTCTATTAAGAAAAAGACACTTTTTTTGGTTTTAAATACTTAGAAAAATCAACCTGTGTAATTACTTTATTGTTGAGTCCTAGGACACGCACGCTAATTGGCTCTAACACTTTTGCCTTGGTGAGGTTTTTATTCTCATCTGAGAATGTTCCTGAGGGTCCCAAAGAGTTAAGGTATGCCCACTTCTGGTCCTTTCTCTGCCGCACTCAGACAAGGCAGCTCAGATTCATGACAATAACACAGTCACAGACTGGCTCTGGACAGAATATGTCAAGGCCATATGACAGGACCCAGGGACAAGGATGACTCATTTGTCTCAAATCCTACTCAAGACACTACAATGTTACACCTAAAAGATCACTTTGAAAGACCCCCTAGGTTATTTGCAATAGGCTCCCATCTCTTCTTTCTCTAACAACAAATAGGTTTATTTGTCTTAACTTTTTGAAAATCTAATACAGATCTAAAATCTCTTGTCCTCAATTTCAAAATCCAGAACGCCCAGAAAACTGAACGTTCTTTTGCAAAGTTAACACCCAAATTCGTTTGATGGCTGAGGCAATTTACAGTCTTTATTCCATTTATTGTGAAAATTCCTACATTTCACTGCAGAAATATTCATGTATTTGATTGCGAGGTGCTGGCCCGGACCCCTCCGAAGGTTTTGTGGAATAGATGCTAGGGACCATCTCTGAGAAAATCTTGAGTTCCAAACACATCGAGTCCAAGGATTTTAGAAAAGGGATGGAAGGCCTGCTGTCGAAGGCCCTCCCTGCCAAAAGATCTTAAGAAAAAGAGACTGAAATAATGGCATAAGCGGTTTTCCAAAAAACAGCCTCACACCCCTGCCCTAGGGAAGAAAGAAAAGGTTTGTTCATCAGTTGCACCCTGAGAGTAGAGCAAAAGGTGACAGGGAAGGGATACAAGGATAACAAAGAGGCTCATGGGTTACAGTAAGAACCATGCTAGTTCATTCTCAAGACACAGGTGGTTCCCAGGTGTCTTACAGCTGCCCCTCTGTAAGAGAGAATCTATGTGAAGGCAGTTGGGCTCTAATATAAAGTGGATACAGTAAATTGCTAAGTCATGTAAAGCCTTGGGCTGAAACAGGGAGAAGATCACAGGTGCTGGCCATGGTGCCATCTCTTGGGTGGCCTTCTGCCTCAGCCTTGACATTGAGAGATAGCCAAGCCCCCACGAACACTTGGATTTCCTTCTTTTTGACAAGGTTAAAGATGAAGTCATTCCAACATATTATATCTTTTAAGGTGTTAAAATTTGGGGTTTAGCAAGGAACTGGCGCTTATCCTATTAAATTCTCACTTTATAACTTCTCACTGGAGTGTTCTGGCAGCTAGAGTCTCAATTAAGTGTCTGTGTTTTTAATTTGGTGAACTCTAAGTAGGATTTTTTTTTTTTAATGTATTGGTTTTCTCTTCCGAAATTCTAGGTTGTGTCTCTGGAATATTTTTATGTCCACAAAATACTGAAGGAAAAAAACCCAAATTCCTCTACCTCTACTTACCTTCCCCCCAAAAGGGGTGGGTCTATAATATCAAACTTCAACTTGGCAACCTGATACTGTAACTGTTGCTATGCAGACTTAAATGATACTCAGTTCTTTGAGGTATTACTGTAACACTATTATTTTCACTGAAATGCAAAAGTCTTACTTTATGCCTCAAACAGTCCGCTCAGATAAGGTCACTTTGGGCCGGGTCACACATTGAAAGACTACATACAACTACAGCTGCTTTCTGTTCTTCTGTAATTTGAGCATTTTTTTTTTACATTTATTTTTGCCGAAACTGTGATGGGTGGAGGGAAATTTCCAAGACACAGGCTCCCTGGAAAATCCACTGTATTTGGAGGGTTTTAGCAGTCCAGTTCAATCATGGGGCCAGAAGAGATGGTAATCTGTCTGATAAAATGAAAAAGTAAAAACCCTCCCACCGGTTTGTTCTACAGGCCAATATTTGCCTGTCACTAAGCTGAAAATTACGGAAAGAGGTCTGAGTGCTAAAAGAGTGGGTCAGACCTTGATATTAAACTAGCATTAATAAGCAGTGGGCCTCCAGCTTGGGGGGAAACGTATCTAAAACTAAGAAGTCATAGAGCAGCTCCAGTAACAGTGCACCGAGGCAGCCAAGCCTAACCCTTGCAAATGTGCCTCCCACCTTTACCCGGCCTCACCCCTTGCTATCTCCTCTTACACCATTACTTCTCAACAACAGTTGGACCTTGGTATTTTGAGATGCAGCCTTTGGTATCACACGTTGAAGAGCCAGATCTGTAAGGCATTCCCTTGTAAGTGGAGAGGAGAGAAAGCTACAGCGAGGCAGAATTAGGACTCAGAACGCTGCCCTACTCTCCAGATATGCACGGCTGCTCATGCCAGGGTTCGTTGACTAACTGGATTTACTGAGCCTTCAGGTGAAAATCTGCAAGCAGAGGCTGCCAGTCCCTGTTTAACTGCGTGTCCCAGCTATCCCTGCTCTATAAGGAGAAACTGATTGTTTCTCTGAATGTCACTGCAGTATTTACTCATCCTAAGCTTGTCCCCAGCCTGCTTCTTTTATGTTCCACGGTGCTTCTCTGCATCAATAAGACTGTGAGTCTTACTGTGGATGCCACTCGTCTCCCTGTCATTCGAAAACCTCAGGAAAATAAGGGAAAAGAAAACTAATACAGTCTGTAGTCCCAGCTACTTGGGAGGCTGAGACAGGAGGATCCCTTGAGCCCAGGGGTTTGAGGCCTCAGTGAGCTATGATCCACTCCAGCTTGAATGAGAGAGCGAGGCTCCATCTCAAAAAAAAAAAAGAAATACAAAACAAATACAAAAAGAAATAGAAATAGATCAACTTAAAGTATTCACATCTCTTATCCAAACGTGACAAAAGTTTCATAATGAAATAACTTTGCTGTGACAACTAGTAAGACTCCCCAGGCCATCCTTTTCCTACAAAGAACCTGTATGGCAACAAATTTCACTCTAGTATGCCCCCAGACACTAGAATGACAGTATTTTTGTCCAAGACTGGAAGAATTCTCAGTTCTTCTAAAAATCTGCCTCCTTTACCGGTTTTTTTCTGGGTTTGAGCCTCTTTGATTTGGGTTGTATTCAGCCTCATTGTGAATCTTGCCTCTGGTAAATTAGGCGAGCTCCTCCATTTCCCCAAAGATGCTTCTAAAAGTCATGGACAATTTCAGAATATGAGAAAATGCTGCCATCGTAAAAGAGGGAAAACTTGTTTTGTGTTGAAGTAACCTCAGCACATATTTATTGGTTCAGAAGGTTTATATTATTTGCATTTTGTGAGGTTTGTGGATTTGGGAGTAACTTTTTGGTTTTTGAGCCAGGTGAATAGGAACATATCATCAGTGATTAAAAGGGAATTAATTACCATTTGGGCTCTTGTTGCTTAAATGGATGTCTCTTTATATAGTGTAACTCAAAAAGTTTAATTAAAATGACTATGCTGGGAGTCGGTTTTCTTAAGTGAAGAAAATAATGAAAGATGACTTCACGAATTTTAAATTCGCGACCTGGGCGAATACCTTACAATTGTAGAGTGTTTGTATCTAGATCCTAGTATATGTTATCCGTACTCTAGACCTGTTGGAGAGAACAAAAACCAAAACAATACGAAGAGTTTGCTGTCAAGTGATATTTCTTATAAAATGATTTATAAATAAAACTGAAATAATTAATACTCATAAGAGTACAGAGTGCTCAGAATAATAAATGTTTTATTGAAAGTTTCCCTACCTGAGTCTGCAATTATTAGCAAAGGAAAGCTTATTTTAATGGTTTTTCATGTGTTAAAATATCAACATTAACTCAGGCAACTCAGAATTTAAATTCACCAAATAAACTTTTTTGCCTTGAATCGAAATGGGCTTTTCATTGAAAAATGAAAGAATATATGTTCAGCAATCAAGAAATGTTTTTACTATGTAGCGAAAGGTAGATAAATAAACAGGACTGAATTAGGCACAAACTTCTAAAATTATTAGGAACTTAGAAAAAGAGTATTGATATGAAGAATCTTCCACAAATCCTTGTTTTAAATGACTTTTGCAAAAGCCTTCTTCTCAGACTTTGTATCCTAGAAGCCACAGGAATACATTACTTTGAGAAAACCAATATGTCTATATCTAAATTTATAAAATAAATTGTGGTGGGAGCTGTTCTTCTCCACTAGAAATACAATTGGTATATATTAAATATCAGCTGCCTCTGGCATGTTATATATACACATACATACTCACACATTCACACATTTTAAGTAAGTTCATCCACTTTCTCCTTATGACCTATCTACTCCCTCCTATTTCAATTGTCCTATTACCACTGGTTTATAGAATATAGATACAGACAGAACATAAAATACATAAAATGTGGGATATCATTATAGATCATTCAGATCATCTTTATTATTCTACTACAGATATTTTCATTTGTAATATCTTCCAAACGAGGCTTTAAACCTTTGAGAATAAGGATTATATCTTATCATCTTTATGTATGTGTATATAACAAATATGTTGAACATTACCCCCAAAAAAGTAAAGCATCCTACCAGTCACTAAGTTACTTAAGGCATAATTCAAATAGTTGTAAAATATGCTGCTTGCTTTCAAGGGATTTTATAAACTTATTAGGAAAGCCAATGTACACAAATTATTTAAGAAAGCCAATGAGATCGTTTTGGGGGAAATTTGTAGGAAGGTGCAGGACTTGGATGAAAATAGCGATGGTGAGCTTTGATGATTCAAATTGGAATATTGGTTCCATAAAATTTTTGTAACCTCTGTGGCAATTAAGCATAGTGTTTTGACAGGGACAGTTCTCAACAAATATTAGATTAATCCGTCTAGTTTAACTTTGTTTTTTGTACAATGGAACTGAGTCCTAAAGAACATGGCAGAATTGCTCAATTGTATACATTAATTATTTTTACCTTTCAGGTCCTTTAGTTGATATTGATTAGTGACTTCCGCTTCCCATGCTGCCTCAACTCATCTGTCACCCTGTTGACTTATCATTCACTAGAAATGGACTTCATCTGACTAAAATAAAGACATGACGTTATTCCCTCTCTCTGCCTCCAAGGGAAGTTCCTCTACCTTTTATCTTGATGGAAGGGATCATGTGAGACATGGAAAGATCAAAGTGTGAGCAGTTAAAGGAGTGTTGAGCCAAAAGATGAGTCACACCATATGCTGTCGATTTCAAAAAACTATCCAGAATACTCTTTTCTGGGGATATTAAAAAATTGAAATTAAACTGACCATCTGCATTTCCTATAAAACCTTAAACATCCAACCACATAAATTTTAGCATTTCTGAAGACTCAATCACTCTATAGTGACCTTTCACTATAATCTGTCTCACCTATGTATATTTTCAGTAAAGGAAATATAAAGGGAAGTGCTCAAAATACTTGGGGTACGGTTACTGTGAAGAGTTAATATAAAGGACGGTTGAGGAAGTCTGGAGTTCTGGACAGACTAGGTCTGAGTTAAAGTGATTCATCTGGGGACTTCAGATTTTTGGAACTAAACGTGACCAAGGAAGGCCACATAACAAGGATTTTGTAGACAAACATTTCTAAATTTTGGGGTTAGCATCTTAGTACTGATATCCTGTAAACTAGTCTTATCATCTTTATTTAATTGAAAACACATTTCAGTATAAAATGTTCCATTAAAAATATTCCCAGGGGCCACGTTCAGCTCTTGGAGATGTTGCAGTGAGTAGGAAGCACAAATGTATTTGGTTATTGAGATAAAATTGCAGAAGACATACCAACCCTTTCACTTCGGAGAGTTTTACTTATTTCAGTGAGAACTTAGAAAGCACATGGACAAACAGTGAGAAACACAGGCATATGTTTTCAGGTTCTGCACAATAATGGGGTAAAGAAGCAGGTATCACACACTCCCTTCCTTTCACTCATCTTAGCGTTCCTTGGGTATTGTCATGCTGTATTTTGGGCTTAAAATTTAGCTGAGATTTCTGGCATAAATATTTGAGTTATACAGCATGAAAAGGGTGAGGAGAATTCAAAGGAAATTGGGAGGAGAGCTGAAAAGGTTTGTAAGGTAAAAACAGCACGTATTTCGACTTGAGGCCGAGCGGACAGAGAAGGGATGTACTGTCCTGGATTATTCCCTATAGTGAAATAATTGTAACCAGACCCACAGAACAGTTACCACGGGCCTACTGCCAGGACTGAGCATGAAAATAGCTTTGTTATGTCTACATACACACAGACAATACACTCTGTCCTCTAGCCTCTCTAAAGTTCAAATTATGTAGAAGCCAATTTTTCCTGGACTCAGCTTTGTACCTTAACTAATGGTTTTAAACAGTACAGCTTCCAGTATCCATGATGACTGGAAAGGCCCTGGTCAAGAAGCTCATTCACCTTGCATTATCCTGAGATGTAGCAAGTGTTTTTCATTTCCTTTCCTAGTCAAAATTAAGAAGTGTTGGATAGTTGAGTTGCTCAGAGACTCAAATGAGGACAGAAAAGTTCTTAAGAGATTATTGGTGTCTCTTTTTGTCTAGCTGTATCTTGAAAAAAAATTATTCACCATTGAAAACATTTTTTAGTATTTATTATTTTATCATGATTACTAGCATAATAATAAAGGTTGCTTTTAAGAAGAATAGTTGTCCTGCTGCAATCACTTTTTCCTTATATAGCTGGTCAAATATCATTTTTAAGTGCCAGATGTTAGAAATGTTTCATGTTATCAATATCTAGTTTGTGTGGGAATAAGGCAAGTAAACCATTTAGAAAGCTAGCGCAGGGTAGCCTAGTCAAGGTGATTCGTAGATTTGAGGTGCCTTTTGTAAGTACCGCCAGCAGGCAATGAATTAGGTATACCGGGGAAAAGGAAGAATCAAAGCTGAGGTCTAGTTTTTTTGCTAAACTTGGTTGGATTGTGGTATCATCTATAGAAATAGATACCCTTTATTCTTCCCATGGAATTCTGGGAATTAGGAGAAGCATTAAAACCCAATGGTACAAGACGATCCTTTGGCCTACGGTTACTGACTGTAATGAGGCCTGGAGCAAATGTCCCTTACAATTATTGACTGTGCTCTGGTACATCAGCCTGCCCGTCAGTTAATTAATGAACCCTCAGAAAATACCTTTTACTGAGATCATGATTGCGATGAATGACTGAGACAGTTTACATTTTTAAACAATAAAAGAAAACAAAGAATATGGATTTATTTTCATTATAAGTTATTCATCTGCTTCCGTGTCTTTTCATTTAAATAGGCTGTTAACAGCAAATTAACCTTCATGCGGTTACCTGATAAGATTGCTTTAAAAATCTATAAATATATTAGTGAGTTTACAGGAAATATGTGGAATTTAGTATTTAAATTTGGTCCCTTGAGGGTTTGTGGATTTTACTCATCGCTAGAAAATTTTTGTTCTTGATAGTACCTATGGTAACACCCCAAATACTATCAAATATAATTTTTCATGCTAAGAAAAAAAGATGGCTTTTTTTTTCAGGGTCCATTAGTTTCACAACATTCCCTGCTACTTAATCACTTTAGTCAAAGCATAAGAAAAGACTCATTGCATATGACTCATTGGATGGCTTCATTAAATATCAGTATCTTTGTTTTTGAAGATTTTCAGATTATATTCCTAAACTTTATATTGAAATCCAGTTAAAACCCAAGTCTCTTTATATGCTAAGTGTTCTTGGGCCAAGTTTTGAGTTGGCTATGTTGTCTTGGACTGTATGTTTTTTACTTCCAGGACATTTTTGTCATGTAAAATTTAGGATTTTTTTGTGTGTTATTTTTTCAGAAGAGCACAGTTGTTCCTAGTGACACAAGAATCTGCTTTTTGTATTTAGCTCATTCCAGCATTCTGTGTTTTTCTTTTTTAAAAAAAAAAATTTTAATCATAATACATTTTGCCGTCAATACGAAAGAAAAGCAAATAAGGAAATATAAATGACAGATTGAAAAGCATGTCATTTCACTAACGTATAAGATGTATTCATCCTGACATCAATAAGTCGATTATGGCATTTGATGTGTTAAAAGCTCCAAGCAGCACATTCATAGTGAAATAAACTGTGATACCTGGAATAGAACATGGCAACACAAAAAGAAAAACATTGTATGTTTATAAAATTGCATTATTTCTTACCAGCTTGGATTAAGTTTTCATTTCTCTGTTCAGGATGAATTGAATCTTATTGAGTAACCACCATATGTGTGACTAAGATGAAGTAAAGGTTAATATTCTCTGCATATCCCAGACAAATGATAAGTCTGTAAAGGCTGGTAGTGGCTTCCTCAACCAATAAAGATCATCAGACTGTGGCATCCTGTATGTGAGACAAAGATTCTTCTTGCCATTGGCTCCCACGGAGTGTGGAGTTGTTGCATAGTGCAAAAAGATAAAGTGATGGGAAGAAACAGCAGTCAGCCTTCATTGAATGCTTGCTTTATGCCAAATACTGAACTGAGTGCTACTATTGGTAATCTCATTTAATCCTCAAAGCGGTGCTCTAAGAATGGCATTATCATCATATTTCACATGTGGAAAATGAGGCTTAGAAATTTGCATGGGTAGTAAGTGATAGGTCTGGAAGTTGTATTCAAGGCAGTGTGACACCAGAACCCACCATTCCACACGGCCTTTCTATTTTAAGAGCTGTAACAAGACATGGTTAATTACAAATGGGTGCTATGATCTGTAAGGACCAAAGAGTTTGGAGAAGTGAGCTACAACTTGGAGCAGGGATGATTTAGGGAGACTTTACAGAGCAAAAGAGATTTTGAGCTGTACTTTAAAGATTCTTTCTTTCAGCTTTAGTGTGTATATGACTCATGATGAGATCTTGTGTAAAAATGCAGATTTTGTACTCCTCAAAATAATTCAGGCTGTTCAATTGTAAACAGTTTATAGATCACAACGAGAAATCCCTCTAGACTGTAAACTGTCTTGAGAGTTTGTATGTCACAGTAGCAGCAGCACCAAGAACTATATTTGGTACATCGTAAACAATCACATGTGTAAAATTAATGAAGAATAAATGGAGGGAAGGAATTCTTCCTGTAGTTGTTCCAAAGTATGGATATGTATCTATTCAGGTATCCGTAGTTAGTAGTGAGGTATAGTGCTAACAAGTTTAGTTTTAACTATAAATGTTGATTGACTTATTTACCCTAATTCTTTTTTCATTTTGAAACATTTTTTTCACGTCTCTGAATCTATAATTCAACTCACAAGTCATAGGTGCAACTCTTAGTGCCTGGCACAGTGCTAAGAACTAAAATACATCTATGTGCAGACATGCACGGTCCTTGGCAGAGCTGCCAGGAATGGTCGAGTAGGTTGAACACAAATGTCTGTAAGGCCTTGAACTTGGCTCCAATAGAGGCTGCACTCCAGATTGTAGATAATTATACCTGACATGAAGAAAAAAGTAAAACAAAGAATTGTATTGTGATAGAGAGTGATGGTGGGGTGGAAAGAATGAATAATGGCAAATAAGGTAAGGATAAGGCAGGACCATCAATGAGATGATGGCATTTTTGCTACGTCTGGAGTCATAAAAGTGATTCAATTTATACTCAGTTTTTGTGAGTGGTACTGAGTTCTTGCTTTCTGGCAGCATTAAACACATTTTACCTTCTTCATCCAGTCATGCTTGCAATCATGACCAAGGCTTAGAAGGTCAAATAATAAGGAGGAAAGCCTGAATGGACCCATAATTTATGTGTATGTTCATATAACAAATTTAGAAACCTGCCTGTATATGATTGAAAACAGGTTGAAAACTGGCATCTCTTCAAAGATTAAAATTGTTCATCTAGTCAGCAAGAACACAGTAAAAAAAAAACAATCTTCTTTTTCTAACTTATCTGAAAATTCAGCACACAGCCAGGGAATGTTGGGAAGAGGGAAGAGAATTTGAGTGAAATTGAAGATAGGGAGATGTGTTCTCTCAGCAGCTCTCAGAGGAGTCTGCTTGTTATTTAGCTATTGGAAACCTTTACAAACAACTTGAAAGAATGTTGTAGAGAGCTTCCTGGAGAGAGTATGATACGGGAGTGATCCTATTGGTCATGCTGAATTCTTATTTGCTGCTCTGGATTTAGGTGCCATTAGAGTTGACATCTAACGGCCTAATTTTCCATAGCAGATATGTTCAATTTTATAATTTTCATTGTGCTAAAGTTCTCAATTACTTGGGATCCCATACCTGGAATATAAAATAATTGTTATCAGTTTGTCTGAGGAATCATAACATTGGAAGGTTGCCCAGAAACCATCTGGTCTGTGGAGATGCTGTTCAGTGAGAGTGTTCAAGGATCACCAGGCAAAGGAGAATAACAATGGTAATGGAATGTTGGTGATTTTTAAAATAAGGGCGTATTTTTAGTTTTTTTAAAATCACTTTTGAAGTGATTTATTTTGAAATTATATACTAGTTTGGTATAACTTGCATGAAATGATGCTGTTCTTATTTAGTTAGCAAAATTCAAAGTGACCAATCTCACATTGATACCCAAATTAAGAAACCGTGTGCCAGTTTTTCAAATCCGGAAGGCAGAGAGCCTTTTTCATGGTGGGCTTGCAAGCATTCTGCTCATTTCATTTGCCTTAACATCTTGGAAGCAAATAAATATTTAATACCACCAGACCCCAGGAAGAACAATTCTGTGACTACCAATATTACTAGCAATAGCACCTAAAAAGAATTAGATTATCACTAAAATAATACATACTTAGTAGAACAAATGAACACATCATTCAGATATATAAATCCAAAGTCTCCCTACACAGTGAACTTTAAGCAACTGTTTTAATTTTAAGCAGTGTAATAACTCCTAATACTATGATGGTAGTTTTAAATATTTTTGATATAGACAACATATTTATTGTAATACTATTGCATATTTTGTCTTTAATCTGCATGTTACTTTCCCTTCAGATTCTGTTGATTGTTGATCATCTTTTTGCCCTCCCTCACCATTTGTTTTCTTGGGTTTTGTTGTTTGTTGTTTTTGTAATCAACCTTTTTATCCAAATAATGCTTTGTCTAACCTGCTGTCAAACGAGATTAGATTTAAGAAAATGTGGGTACTGTCTCCATTTAGCTGTTAGAAATTATGCTGAAAATTGTAATTGTAAGAACTAATATTCAAACTGAATTTCAAAAGTATAGTTAAGAGTCGCTCAAAAAGATAACAGTGCTTTGAATCCTCTACTAATTACCTCATCTCTTTCATGTTAATATTTTTCTTACCTGTATGTATTCAATATATTACCCTTTGGCCATTATCAAGTTTTCATTTGCTTTCAGGTTTTTTCCATACTGTTTGAAATAGGCAAGGTTTTTTTTAAATTTTTTCATTATTAGTCAGATAAATGTGTCCTTTACGAAATCTCCAGTTATGTATTCATACCCAGTATTTTGATACACCTTGGAGAATCCCAGGTATGCAGATGAAAGTTATTCATGCTTTGCCCTAAAAGGATCCCAAATTTACATGTAGCGGAGGATAGGCCATACTTCAGGGTAATCCATGAGCCCCAGATTAAGAACTCTCAGATTAAAAAGTCCTTTCCTATCTCAAAATCTGTTAATTAATGACTTAGATTTTCATCTAGTATCTTCTGGCTTCATTTTTCATCAGTGTATAACCAACTAGAATTTGTTCTGTTGTCCAGTGTGAAAATCTAAACTGAATT
This sequence comes from Tarsius wallacei, assembly GCA_963574415.1. Taxonomy (NCBI): domain Eukaryota; kingdom Metazoa; phylum Chordata; class Mammalia; order Primates; family Tarsiidae; genus Tarsius; species Tarsius wallacei. Next base: position 14,058 of record CAUYQG010297544.1, read on the forward strand.
TTTACAGGGATCCTATTTGCCCTGTGTCATTTGTTAAATAATCTTTCTCCCATAAGAACAATTTGTTTTGCATTCTTTAAGTTGTCTTATTGATAAAGTTCTCTTCTTGTACTTTATATTCTATTATTCTATCAAGCCTTTAGACATTAAAGAATCACTTTATGTTTTAAACGTGTTCCTAAACATTCTTATCTGTTCATTTTCCCAGATAAAATTTAGAACCAATCTGTCGTTTTCCAAAAGCAATCCCAGTGACAATTTATAACAATTGTTTAAATCTTGGCTTCTTTACAACAGTTGATTTTCCCATTTAAGAAAGTCTGTCCCTAAATTATTTAGATCTTTTTATTGGCATAATAACATTTCAGGCTTATCTTCAGTTTCATACTTTTTGGTTCAGAGTTATTTTTTGAAACAGCAAATATTTGTCTGTTTTGCTATTACAATTGTGTCTTTAACTGGTTATTGCATGTCTGTAGCAGATCTATTGTTTGGGATTTTTTTTTTTTTAATTTCTAAACCCTTTTAATTCACATTGTTATAGCTGATTATCTTGTTTCTTCAGAATATATGCATGGCACCTGATGACAGTAATACTTGTCTCTGTTTATTTGTGTTAGGACTTTTTTATATTTGTTCTTATTGGAAGGTGGTACAAATTAGACATTATAAATTCAGGTTTTGGAGTCAAGCTGACTTCAGTTCCAATCCTGCATCTACTATTACTACCTGGGTAGCCTTGAGCAAGTGAAAATCGTATTAACCTTGTTGAGTTCAGTTTCTTCATCTGAAATTTGGGCCAATAACTCAGAATCACAGGATTGTTGCTAGGATTAAATGAATTTAAGTACATGGAAAATATTAAAAATAGAAAAGCTGATATCATCACAGTATTATTTCTATTACATTGACTAGCCATTTAAACAACGTTAAATATCATGAATGATAGTAAGCGTTCATGTCTAGATCCTGATTTTTCTCTGGATTTTTTTTTAACCTTTTGTTTCAATTTTTGTTGATGTTTGCCCTTCATTCCTCCCTCCCTTCCTTCCTTCCTTCCTTTTTCAAGTTGGAGTCTCACTCTGTCGCCCAGGCTGGAGTGCAGTGGCACGCTCCTGGCCACTGCAGCCTCCACCTGCTGGGCTCCAGCGATCCTTCTGCCTCAGCCTCCCAAGTAGCTGGAACTACAGGCACGTGCTACCACGCCCAGCTAATTTTTTATTTATTGTGGAGACAAAGTCTCGCCAAGTTGACCAGGCGGGTCTCGAACCCGCGCGCTCAGGCAATCCACTCGCCTCGGCCTCCCAAAGTGTTGGGATTACAGGCTGAGCCACCGAACCCAACCTGCTTTTCTTTTAGATGTTCTTCATAATGTCTATGCAACATTTTTTATTGTATAGGGGTTTCATTAGGAATGGGATTTCGGTGTGTTCTCATTACCTGTTGAGATTAGTATGTAGTTTCTCATATTTGTCGATGTGATTTATTAGAATAATCGATTTTTTGATATTATTCTCTGCCCATATTTATAAATCGAATTTAGTTCTTTAATACGTTATTAGTTTGATTTCGACATATTTTATTTATGTTTTTGAGTTTATTTTCCTCAGAGAGATTTAGTTTTTTTTACTCAGTCAGCAGCCAGCTAACATTGTGTACTTAGAGCGGATAAATGGCATCTTTTAACATACATACTAAGGCTTATTTTATTTAGTTATGTAAGGTAGCACAGGTGGTCAGGCTCATAACTCGAATAGGTTTGACCTTGAAACTGGCCTCTGTCGGTGCAAATTTTTGGTATCAGGTGATATTAAGTTCACAAAATAAATTGTGAAATTTTGCAATTTGCATTTTCTCTGGAGACCACTGAGGTCATAGTTCTTGTAAATTTGAAGGAAATCATTTGGCCCCAAAGTCATTTTTAGAGGTAATTCTTTGATGAATTATTTCCGTTTTAATTTTTTTCATTTGTGTTTTCCAGAAGCATGTTCATTTCATAAGGTTTTCAAATTTATAGCCAATTATTATGTGTAATATCTACTAATACTATAAACATCTCTTATATTGGTTTTTTATGACTGCCCTACTATTTAGAATTTAACAGTGTTTTCTTTTTATTTTCTTGATTCGTTTTTTGTTATTGTTTTTCAAAGGGTCAGTCATTGGATTTCTTGATCAGTAGTGTCTTTCTGTTCTTCCTCTATTTTGTTAGTTTCTTTTCAATTTTCCTTAGGATCACTCTGTGTTCTTTTATAAGTCTTATTGGTTGAATCTTGGTTCGCTAATGTGTCCTACATTACTAAAACCTTTTAAGGATGAGACTTTACCTCGGAACACACTTTTGATTGGCTGTCATTTTTTCTAACGATGTTTTTGGCTGTTTTCTCTTTGAAAGAATGATAATTGAGTGAAGTACATTTATGTGTTTAATAAACTTTGTCACTATTAAGATTTACTATTGACCGCTTTTTTCCACTGCTTTGTGGTCAGATAATAAGGTTAGATAATCAACACTGGTGGCTTGTGAGAGATTGTTATTCTTTAGGGTGATTGTTGAGATTTCCTTTTGACCTTATGTATCTTCAACTTCTCTTTATAACCTCTTTAGTTGATCCATGAAGACTTTAAGAAATTGACTCTTTGTAAGACATATATTTCAGTGTTTTTAAATTATAGCTATTATATAAACAAGTCCCCTATATTCTTTCTCCTGAAATAAATGGACCAAATTATCTGAACACTGCTGTGCTTCCATCAGTTACTTCTTTTTTCTTAAAGTCTTTAGTTCATCCATTCTGATGCACAAATGTCATGCTGTTCGAGATTTATTCATTTATTTATTTTTGAGTTGAAGTCTCACTCCTTCGCTCAGACTGGAGTGCAGTGGCACGCTCATGGCCACCCCAGCGTCGACCTTCTGGGCTCCAGCAATCCTTCCACCTCTGCCTTCTGAGTAGCCAGAACTACAGGCACATGCCACCTTGTCCGGCTAATTTTAATTTTATTGTAAAGATGAGATCTGGCCAAGTTGCCCGGGCTGGTCTCGAACCCTCGGGCTCAGGCAATCCACTCTCCTCGGTGTCCCAAAGCGCTGTGATTCCAGGCTGAGCCACCGAGCCTGGCCAGAGATTTATTTTAGATAGCACTTTGTCTTTAAAATAAATAAGACTCTTTTGTTCTCTTAAGTATTTTTTATTGAAAATGTTATCTTGCTTGCAAATAATGCTTCCATCCATACATTTTTGTATGTGTTTTGTGGACAAAGCTATCTTTAAAAAAAAAAATTTTATTATCCATATTTTTCAGGTAGTTGTAAAGAAAACTGATATTTTAAAATAAGTATATCATTTTTTTTTTTCTGAGTTGGAGTCTCACTCCGTCACCCAGACTGGAGTGCAGCGGCCGCTCCCGGCCACCGCAGCCTCGACCTGCCGGGCTCCGGCGATCCTTCCGCCTCAGCCTTCCCAGTAGCTGGAACTACAGGCGCGCGCTACCACGCTGATTTTTTGATTTATTGTAGAGATGAGGGCTCGCCAAGTTGTCCAGGCGGGTCTCAAACCCGCGGTCTCAGGCAATCCACTCACCTCAGCCTACCAAGGCGCGAGATTACAGGCTGAGCCACCGAGCCCGGCTAAGTATATCTTATAATAGGGAGGTAGCTCCTTTGACTTCTTGCTGTATAAACATGGCTTCCGTTTAGTTTATTGCCCTCATCTATTTCTTTCCCCATCTTTAATACCATAATCTAGACTTATGTAACAGACTATTTTAATTTATTTCTTACCACTGTTTTTCTTCTCCGAAGAATTCCTTTAAAATAGTCATTAAGTCTTCACTCTCTGTTCAACTTATTTTAGAGTGATCATTAATCGTTAGCAACAACACAATCTAGGGTTTTAAGTTTTGATTTATTTATTCACAAGCCGAAATAAATCTTTAAATTATCTACTTATTTTATTTTGGTTTCAGAATATGCATTTTTCGACAGGTAAGTTAGCATATTTTCTGAATCCTGCAAATGTGCATTTTCTGCATTTATCCATAAAGGACAAGTTTAGTGTAAAATTCTTGGGCTCATTTCCTTTCAATAGCTTTAACTGTTCTTTTATTGTCTCCTAAAATTAGCTTTGCAGAGAAAGTCTTAAACCAGAAATCTTGTTTTGTTTAATTTTTTTTTAATTCCTGAATTACAAAAGCGTTTAGAATTTTTTTTTGTAATGAACGTGTATGTATATTAGGATTAGTCTAGAGGATGCAACTTTTTTCAAATTAATTTTTATGCAATTTTTCTGGAACATATTGAGTTTTTTTAGCCTACCTTGAATATTGTTAATGAAATGTGACTTTGATTACTCACAAAGTTCACCAAGGGGCTTTGGAGCATGGGATTTCGAGTATGAGAGACATGGCTTCAAAATCCTTTTCTGGTTCTTACTAGTTGCATAGCTTTGGGAAAGACATTTAACCTTTCTAAGTTTTAGTTTTCATGTCTGTAAAAGGAGAATACTAATGCTGCTTATCTCATGGCGTTGTTTTGTAGGCATTAAGTCAAGTCATATACATAAGGCCCAGTAAACCATCTGGTAAACGGGAAAGACTCCGTAATTGTCAGTGAATATTCTGAAGCTGGATTTCTGTTTTCCTGTTCTCCAAATCCATCATCTTGTTTTTCCTTGTCATCTCTTTGCCAAAAAAATATACAAGTTCTTGCATTTGTATTCCACATCATTGACTCAATTTTCCACCATACCCATTCTACCATATCCATATCCATTTATTCCTTCCAGTGCAAACTTTGCTTTTATTAATACCGTTTTGTACTCCTTAGACTCTCTTGGTTGACCTTATTGCTTGATTGATTTCTTCTTTTCTGCACTGGGTTTTTCCATAAGCTTCATGTTATTGTTGTTGTTCTCTGCATTATTCTTGTTCTTTCTCGACACTTCTTTTTCCTGTTCCTTGTACTCTCCTTTTAGGCTTCTTTTTCCTCCTTTTATTTTCCTTTTTTTTCATTTCTTCCTTTTTTTGTTTACATTCTTTGCTTTAAGAAAAAAATCCATTCTCAGTTAAAAAAAAAAAAAAAAACATGTGGAGTCAGGTAGGGTGTGATGTTTGCTGTCATTGCTCTGCTTAGCGTCCAAGCACAGACCTACTCAAATCTGCTTTGGGAAGGTGGGACAAGGATAAAACTCCTGGTCTAATTCTGAGATTCTGGCAGTTTCATCTAAAATGTTAGAATCATTTCCTCCTCCTGCAAAACTAGAGGCTTAACGGCCAGTCCCTCCAAGCATTGCTAGCTTGATGCTTTCCATGTCTGCCCCTTCTCCAGTATGAGACAGTGAGGGTGGTGTGGGTCAGAGCTCTGGCTCTGCCTGGGCCATTTTCAGCTGTTGTCAGTCGTGTGACTTCGAGCACTACCATTAAACATTCTGTGTTTTGATGTTTACTTTGGAAACGGAAGTAATAACAGTACCTGTCTCACAAGGTTGTCATGAGGAATAAATGAAATAATGAATATAGAGTACTTTTCACAGTGTGCTTGGCATACAGCAAGCATTCAACACATGCCATCTGCTACTCTGTACTTTGGGAGATTCATCTTTTAGTAAATGTACTCAGTAGTAAGAAAGTGGTTGTACAACAAGAAATCCACAAGTTGACTGTCGATGTTGGTTCAGAAGCTCAAGGTTACCAAGGCCAACGTCTATTTTATTTTCTTGATTTTTTTTAATGGTTGCTGCGGCTCCAGCCATTGCATCCACATTCCAAGTAAAAGGAGGAGAGGAGCAATGCCTGTAGCAGGGAATGCAAAGGCTTTCTCTGAAATGCTTTAGTAGTCAAAACTCTGCCTCTTATGCACTCACTATCAAGGGAGTCTGGGAAGTCACTGGCATCCCAACTTACCTAGTAGAGGAAGGCAATTAAAAAGAAAATGAAAAATGATTGTCCTCATTCCCATTACATCAGCCATAGGGTTCTCTGAAATACCTTCAAAATGTTTGTAATAGATTTATGCTAGTCTTCATTTATCTTTTCCTGTGCATGCATGTGTGATGTGTGATTTTACAAATATTTTTTGATCCTTTTGATGTCTAATAGCTAGAAAGACTGCTAGTAATTGGTAAAATAAACCAGGAGTTTCTAAAATGGCATAATAATTCGACCATTAAAAAAAAGAACGAAATCATGTCTTCTGCAGCAACATGGATGGAACTGGAGGCCATTATCATCAGTATAAACAATTCAGACACAGAAGGACAAATACTCCATGTTCTCATAAGTGAGAGCTAAATAATGTGTACACATAGATGCAGAGTGGAGAACGATGGACAACAGAGAATCGTGTGTGAGAGAGACTGGGAAGGAGTAGAAAATGAGAGATTACCTAATTAGGTACATGTATGTTGTTTGAGTGATGGGTCCCCTAGAAGTCCTAACCTCACTGCTACATAATATATGCATGTAATAAAATCACACTTATACCCCCAAAATGTATACACATTTTTTTAAAAAATAGGCATAACAACATTTTCTTCAAAGTCTAAAATCTAAAATGCTCAGTAATTTCCATTAAAGTTTAAAATTAAAGTAGACATTGAAAACCCTTATTTAAGCCGGGCTCGGTGGCTCAGCCTATAATCCCACGCCTCGGGAGGCTGATATGAGTGAATTGCCTGAGCCCGCGGGTTCAAGACCCGCCTGGGCAACTTGGCGAGACCTCATCTCTATAATAAATCAAAAATTAGCCGGGCGTGGTAGCGCGCGCCTGTAGTTCCAGCTACTTGGAAGGCTGAGGCGGAAGGATGGCCGGAGCCCAGCAGGTCGAGGCTGCGGTGGCCGCGAGCGGCCTCTGTACTCCAGTCTGGGCGACAGAGTGAGACTCCAACTCAAAAAAAAAAAAAAGAAAACCCTTATTTAAAAATATACTTTTTCAATAAGCATGTAGAAGAACATCATTTCATGTCTTTTTATTTAATAGGAAAACATAATTAAAGAAATATATAAATATAATTACCTATAGGCTGTAGGTAATTTAGAGTAATAGTAATAACAGAGATGCAACCAAGGATTTTTGTTGCGTGTCCAAGTATTTAACTACTGGCTTTTGAGGTGAGAACTCTGCAAATCTCTGAACTATGTAGAAAAGTATCAAAAACACTTCAGTCTGGCAATTCAGTTAAGCAAATAAGTATGTTTGCAGTCCTCATTCTAACATTTAATCCTAAGGCACACCGATATCCAACCAAAGAATATTTCACTGTCTCCCACAGTGTCACTATGTCAATGGCTAACCATCAAGAGGGAAGATCTCCCACAAATAGACAGGATTTGTTATAATCAGAGTAGGTACACATAATTGATTCCCCAGCCAGCCAGATTGCCACCTACACCATGAGCTTGTGAAAACCAGGTCTTTTTGACAGATCTTAGTATTATCATTTCACTCAGCAGAAATACACCAAGGGCTGAAAATGCTGTTTTGTTCATCCATTGGCAAAACTAAAAAAAAAATTAAAATTTAGGAAAGTTGAAGAACACTTAAACACTTAGCCTAATTAAATAAAGATTAATCAGATGCTAGTGAGTGTGAATTTAGGTAAAGTAATCCTTTTGAATTGTTATGGTAGGTTGTTACACTCAATAAATCATAATGACTGTTGTCCTTGGCAGTCTATAATGTGCCAAGCTCTTTATCTTCATTACTTCAAATTCTTTCAACCACCTTGTGAAGTAAATGCCATTGTCTCCACATGACAGGGGAGGAAACCGAGTCCAGGACAGGTTCAGTAAATTGTTCCGTATGACAGAACTATTAGGTAGTAAGTCATGATTCTCTAAAGCATAATTTACACCATGCTCATGCAATTAGAGGCTATGCTTATTTTGAGAACAACTCTGAGTGAGAAATAGAAATAATGGGAGTAACAATGTCTTTCTGCAAGACCGGGTCTGTTAGCCTAGACTTGCATATTTATTCATGCCGCATCCTGGGACTGCCTACAGAATGAACGGAAAAGAGAAAGTGGACAGGCACTTCTCACAGGTTGATGGAGCTAAGTTAGAGAAATCATGCTCACAGTGTCACATTTCATCTACTCCAAAATGATTTAAAGCTTGGGAACAAAAATGTGGGCCAGATCTAGATTCTGAGTTGTGGGTTTGACTAAAGAAAGGCCTGGGGGTTGATATTCAAGGTACATTAGTTGGAGGGAGTTAAGCGCAGATGAAGAATGACAGACCCCTTAAGCATGGTGACTTGATTTCAGTGCAGTGATCTTGAGTGAGTGAGTGTACCTCCATCTCACCATTCCTCAAGTTTTATTCTGTAAGAGTTTATGTAGCAAAGAACTTTAAGAAAATTTAAGAACTTTATTGAGCTTGCAGACAAAATATCATTTGTTTATAGGGGCTGCAGAAAATATAATTTTGGTCTTTGAGGCATATTAACAAGTATCTGCGATGATAAGCCAGAATTTCTCAGGAAAAGAAGGCACTTGAGTTTAAACGACAAATTTTTTCATTGTAAATTAGGGGCTATATTTTAAGTATGTTTAGAGACTAAAGTTATTTAGCTGTGGTTTAGCCTAAATCCAGGGAATGCAAGAATGGTTTCACAAAAGAATGTAATAAAAATTTGACTTTGTGTGGTCCTGAACCAGTTTTCCATTCTCTTTTATCTTTTTCATCACTTTGGTTTAGGTGTGTCCAGGTAATCTTAAGACGTCCAGATAATACCAATACGATTCACATCTCCAAATCTTGAGGTGTTATTAACTGTGTTTTCTGATTCTGCAACCCCAATTTTCAGCCAGAAACTTTTGAATTAATGTAGAACACAAAATAAAATAAATGCACTGCCACTAATAGATACTTCACATAGTGAGACTGACAATCTGATGATCCTTTCGGGTTCTTCATTACCTGACAAAAGAAGAGTGTTTTTTTTTTTTTGTTGCATCGTTGATATTTTATTCTTGAATCATCATTTTCATTTATGGGTTGCAAAAAACAGTAATGTTTTTACCAAGCCTCATCTTTACTGCTCTGCCTTACAATACATTTGTTCCCATAACTGCTGATTTCTTTTAGCATTGGTACAATAGCATTAATTTTCTGGCTATGTGTTCCCACTTAAATATTTTACATAATCTTAAGAAACTAGCTTTATCTTAGGTTAAAGGAGACCGGTTTTTATCTTGGATCGTTGATGAATATTCAATAAGTTGGATATTTGGAAGATTGCTGATTGGTCATGCAATTTTCTCGTTACTCTGTTATACATAACACCTTGTCATTTTATTAGACAAAATTATTCTTTCATTTTAAGAAGATTGCCCTGTTAGGAAACAGTTTCATTATCTGGATTTGCTGTTGCTTCTCTTACTGTTAAATTATCTTTCTGTAATAAGATGTATATCGGTTGTTCTTTTTATCAGTTGCCCCTAAATTATGATGATAGGTCTATTTGGGGGATGCACTGATGGGGGCAGGTTAGTTGTTTTTTCTCTTTAATAAGTGCAGGTGAGTCAGTCATCCAAGATTTCAAATTGGTCCTTGTTTTTAAGGATCACCAAGTACAGACTGAGTGTGAACACTCACACATCTACAGAATTATCAGGAAAAACTCTCGGTGAGGGAATTTTTTCTTTTTAAATTGTCCTAGCAATTACACTTAGTCTCACAAGAAGCACTATGCAAAATGTCTCTCTTGGGAATATGTCCTACTTCTCAACCTGTTGTTAGGTCCATGAAATACTCTGAACTGCTCAGAACAAAAATGTAATACAAACACCTAGGTAGTGATAGTGTCATTAATTATCCTGGGGTTTTTTTTGGCAGTTGAAAACTAAAAAAGTAGAAGTGTTTGAGATGAGGTTCAGCTGAGAGTTATTGATTGGAGACCAGTCACCTAGCCAGGCTGTGAACCATATCCAAGTGTGACTATGGCAGGGAAGATGGCAGACTCATAGCAATAATGGTATAAAATAATACAGTAATGTTATGACATATAGTATACATGATATTATAAAAATAATATTAATTCCCCGATGTGATTTTTTTGTTTGTTTGTTTTCCTTTGCTAGAATGTACAAAAGTTAGGCATTTAGACTCTGAGCCAAGTCTTTAGGACCTACAAACCAAATTAAGACTCAAGAATCTCCTGAATACTAAGGCAAACAAAAATCCACCAAGTTGAGCAAGAGAGTGTGCACGTGCAAAAATTGTGTGGCCTTGAGGACATGGCATGCCGCACTTGGCTTTTTGATCGAATTGTCAAAGAACTACCTGAAAATCAACATGTGTGTCTCTGTTTCACCTTTATGGATCCATCTGGAAACAGTGTTACATAGTGATTGATAGTTCTGCAGCCAAGTTCAGCTGGTGTGAATTCTATCACTTACGACCTGTGTATTTGAGTTATTCTGTGTAACTCAGTTTTGTCATCTGTGAAATGAGAATAAGAATATTTCCTACATCATATGATTTTCAAGATTATGCAACAATAATACATATAAAACATGTAATACCTGGCCCTGGCCAAGTGCACACTAAATGTTGGTTATTATTATGAGTTCAGTAGAGGATGCAAAACCACTTTATTGGAAAAGATTACATATACTGAACTCTCCAGAAATTCATGTTTATTTCATTGCTTTGAAAGGTCATGGACAGCTACCCAGGTCTTGCAGGTATTCATAGATTACTCTTTTCATATATATTGTTGCTTAAGAGTAATTGTTAATCATTCCAGGAAGAAATTCAAGGGGTATGTAGAAAAACTACTGTGGCTTATTGTGGTACACTGGTCACCAGGCTCAGGGTTGAGAGACATCGCTTTTTCTCTAGATGGGTTAGACTTTCGGCCTCTCAATTGTTACCTGCTCCAAAACTCTTGGTGCTCGATCTATTTGTTTTTGGAGGTCAGAAGGGGCTTGGTTTGCAGTGGCCAGTGAGATTAGGGCCCAAGTTGTTTGGCAGAGAGGGCTAAGTGTTAGGGGACCCTCCATTACTATGGAGTTCCCATAGCGGGTGCTTTGCCTTCCTTCTCTGCTTTGCTCTATCTATGGTTCACCCAGATCTGTCATGCTTTGACTTAGTCTTCACTTCTGCATCATCCCTGTGAGTATAAATGCAAACAAGAAGTAAGATGTAAATCAGACTTCCCACAAACAAGAGTCCCCTCTGGATACTCACAATAATGAAGGCATAATGTGTACTAAAATTAACCTATGGCTGTTTCCTGAGCTAAGGTAGAAACACCACTGATTCCAGATTCATTGGTTTTCTACAATCCTCCTTACTTTGTTTTGGTGAAATTTGGAAAATTTTCAAATTAGATCATTTCTGAAGTTGTGCATTATCAAATGTCAGAGTAAAATCATCCAAACGCCTCCTCTTTTCACCTGTAGTTCCAATTTCCAGAAGCGAATTTCTCCCTTCTAATTACAAGCTTGCCAAGAAGAACTTGTTTTTGCAACTCAGCCTGAGAACAAGTCACTCTTAATTCCTTAGGCTGAGTTGAATGCAGGAGCCTTCCTGATTCTGCCACAATACAGTTGCTTGGGGTACAACATCAGCATACATATTCCCTGTTCTGTTACTATTATTATGAAATTTTTAGTGCTAAGGTTCACTAGGGAAAATGCCTAACTCCCCAGTGGTCAGAGCTCCATGCTTGATATTTCTAAAGGAATCTCGCCCTGGTGATGGTAACATGGGAAACTGACTTCTTTCCTTTCCTTTTCTCTCCTAAAGGGTAATATTTAAAACATGGACATTTTAACTGTGTGTTAAATTTTATTTTAAAAGTACTAGGTTGATTTAGGTGTATTTATCAAATCCCAGTGTGCTATTTTTGGTGTCTTGCTACTTACTCATGAAAAAATAAATGAAGACATGTATATTTATTTGGGAAGATTCTGCTTTACCATAAATAAGTGGCTGGAATGTCTTTCTGAACCGGGCCTACTTGTTCCTTTTCCCTTTACCCTAATAACTAGGACATCACTTCTCAGCCAGAGTTAAAACTTCTTATGTTGAGACTGGCATTCAGAATTATCTTTTGGCTCATTCCCTTGTTTCCCTGACAGCTGTGCATTGAGTCTACTGAATGATCATGTGAATTCAGTGTTAGTCAGCAAAGGGCCAAATCATGCTATTTGTCCAGAAGCAAAGTCTTCCTGTCTCCTAGTCCATTCACAAACCTCCCTTCCTTTCTTGAAAGTTTCTTGATTTATCAGATTAATTGGTTTCTAACCAGTGCTGTATCCTAAGAAAACAAAAATCATTCTGTTTTTATTGTCCACGTGTTTTTAAAGTTCATATAGTTGGGCTTTAATTTCCATAATGTAAGTTCTTTTGTAAATGCAACTTTACAAAATAGTCTGTATCCAATCTTTTACCCCCTCTGAAAACTTTAAAAAGTGATAATATTCACTCTTCTCATATTTTTAACCTGAGGGCATAACGACAAAAAGAGAGAGAGAGAGAGATCGGAACACAATAGCACTTTTTCTGCATTTCCTTCATATTCAGGCTACCAAGTAAGAGTTGTGCTGGTAATTTAGGAAAATATTGTATTATCCACCCCTTCTTAATAGCTCATTATGCGCCAGGCACTAAGTTAAGTACTTGGCGTTATTTTAACTGATTCAATCAGTGTAATAAAGTAAAGTAGATGTTAGCATTCACTTTCTAAGTGGGGAAACTAAGACTTTGAGAGGTTGATTTCCCATAGAAAATAAAGGACCTAGAATCTGGACACTGGGCTCCTTACTAGGATGTGGTGAGTATAATGAGGAAAAAAATTATTAAGTGAAGCAATGTACAGGCTCCATCATGAAACTTTAGCTACAATTAAGATGTTCTTCCTCTGTTTGAAAGGTCTCAGTGTCCATATGTGTGCAAAAAAGAGTGCACAAAGACTACCCCAAGCCCCATCATACACCTCAAGGCAGGTAATGAGTAATTTTCTCCTTTTCCCTAAATGTTCTGACCCATCCTTTGCAAACATTCCTTCTAAAATGGAAGTGGCTGGAGGAAAACAAAGAAATGACTGCACAAGATACAGGAAAATTGCCATATTTCTTTAGTGAAAGATCAGTACACCTTAAAATTCAAGACTGAATTGAATAAGCATCCTGGTTAGAATTACATGCATGCCCTGAGTCAAATGCCTTCTAGTATATACATATTCTATGAAAGGGAATAAAAGTCTGTGTATGTGTGCTTGGATTTGACTCAATAGTTTCTTCATGCTGTTCAGTGCTAGCAGCTATGAGAACTAAGTATCCAATAATTTAATAACAACTACTTGAAAACTAAGATAACTCCCATGGCCGTCTGTGCCTTAGAGACCAAATTTGGGTTTTGTGCCATATTCTCTTCCTTAAAGAATGTTGAAGATGGGGACCTTATTTCAACTGAGATTTTTTTCCATATCCCACATTTACATGTGCAAAAGGTTAAATGTTGCTCCGGTCTTTGGTAAATTGTAAATCAGTTGCCTAGCTATACAGTGAACAAGGAATGTTCCAGAGGCCTTCCGTTTTGACTGTAGCTTACTGTCATTTTCTGATGAGGATGCAAGCTTTTACACAAAGGACGACAGCGCCATAATGGGCAGCCATTTTGTGGAGGAAACTGGAAATACTCACCCTTTTAAAAACTAAGCTACGCTGATTAGGATCTTCTTATTTCTTCAGCTTAAGGTTACATTTTCTGCCTCCCACAGACTAATGTCATTCTCCATGTTGAGAACAAGAGCGGCATTTGGCATTTGGTTATCCCAAACCCAAATCTCTGACCCTTTGTTTTTAGTACTTTGCCATTTTGATTTTGCTTTTTTAATTTGCTTGTGACTCTCTGCTTCCCCCATCTTTTTTTTTTTTGGTACAATGATTCTTACCTTGTCTTTCCCCAGTCCGTTTCTGACCTGGAGAGACGTACAGCATGTTATTGTCAGGACTTCCCGTGCGGGACATTTGAACGCTAATGACTGGAAAACCAATGCTGCTGGTTTTAAGGGTGAGAACTTCTTTCATATTCTGTCACAGGCAAAATATTTTTATTTTTCCCCCATTTTAAATGGAGAGCAGGAAATAGAAACCCCCGCCCCAAAACAAAACTTTAAATTTTGTGGTGACACACAAAGAGCTTGCTCTTTTAGTAAATAAAAGGCAGCTTATTTTTTAAAATTAAAAGTATACATATAAGGAAGATTTTCTTGGCTTCCCACATCATAGGTTTTTAAAGGTCTGCCAACTCCCAAGTATAGTCCACCTATGAGACTTCTGATGAGTTTGCTATGTGCTGTCATTGATTATCTAAGTGGTATTTCTAACAATATATTTTAAAATCTTGCCTTCTGTAGTGATTACTTCCACTTAAATAAATAATAACTGATAGATAATATTCACTTTAGTGTAAAGCTGTTGCTAGGTCATGCATTCTACAAATTTTGCTTTTGTTTATTTTAAATCTTCTACAAACAGAAAAATACCAGACTTCTAAGAAACGTTATCTTATGTAACCTAAAAGTTCTTACAAAGCTATGTAATGTCCAGCCTTTATGCAATTGTGCACAGTATATAACAAGAACTGAATATTTTTCCCATGACTGATACAGATTATATTTCCCTCAAACTTCTCATTTATAGGAGCCATTTTGTTTGTTATCATAGTAAGATATGTTATAGTAAAAAAAATGATTATGTAAAGCGTGTTCTAAGTTTTAGTATTTTTACTCAAGTTGTAAATGACTTAAGTTTTAATCCATTACTTTAAGTTATAACAAAGATTACTTTTTATATGGCTACAGACTTAACCTTGCTCCCAAATAATCTTAGTATCACTATGGATGAAAAACAACATTCTATAGCATAGGGAATATCTACATAAAACTCGAGGTTCTGAGCCTCAGACCATCAATAACATGCTAAATAATCCTGGGCATAGTAATTTAATTTCTAAGGTCCAAAACCGCCCCAGTTTCAAAATTTTGTTAGCAAAGTAATATTATCTACGTATACTGTCTTACATATGATCTTAATATGTCTTTCTATACCCAATGTATGCAAGTATGCATCCCAGAATGTATACTTAAAAAATTATTTGCAAATACCTTGTTATAGACTCATGCTAAGCCCAAACCTATAAATATCCAGGTAACCAATGCCACATCAATAGTTATTTGATTAACATCTTCAGTGAAGGCTTCACTCTATTTTTAGAAGAATAATATCCCTCTGTTTTGGAGGATTAGCACACACCTTTCCATGCATGGAAACTGTATGAAGCAGCAGTGTTCAATGAGCTTGTAATCTAGAGGGTTGCAAATACCTGTTGGCATCTCATTCTCTAAAGCTTAAATCAAGACACTTGATCCCAAGATTGTAATTGCATGAGCGGCATCAAAATTATTTGAAATCTCAGTTGTTCCAGAAAATCCAGAATGTAATTTACCATATGTATGTTTCATTTTGATTGGTTTCCACATGCTCCCAACTCCTACCATATACACCCAGGAAGCTGCGGGGGAAAGAAGGGCCAATACATAACCTTGGCTGCTTCAAAGCTGGAATGAACTTCTTAGTAGAAGGATCACAGACGAAGTACATGGACCTCCGTGAAACTGAAGAATCAACTTTAACCCAAATAAATGTCTTAGTTTTACTTATTCCTCTTTGGCAACTTAAAAAGAGCAAATGGTTCTAATAAAACGCAGCTCTTTTGAAAACCTCTGTTGGTTTTGGAAAGGGGGAAACAGGATTTAGGCTAAATTACCAGCCCCAAACCTGAATGTAAAGGGGGCTGTACACTGCTTCTGGCGAGGAGGAAATGGCATTTTACTATTGCACGTGGCAATATTTAGTATAATATTTCACTCTTCTCTTAGATGACTGCCAAGAGTAACAATTAAAGTTCGCTTTTTCATAGATGAATTACTCTGAACGGGCTGGGCTCCCAGTGGGATTGTTTTATAATTTTGTTGATGGCAAGCCCCATATTTCATCTAAACAGGATCATAATAAGATGATTTTTTTCAAAGTGATTTTCTTCCCTACTCGAAACATTACCATCCCCTCTCTAGGGACCCACAAATAAAAGTGATTAAGGCAGGGGCAAGGGCAGGAGAAGCAACATGCTCTAGGGGAGTAGTAGAGCACTACTGGGACTGCAGAAAGATGGTGTGAGTTTTCGTGAAATAAGATCTGAAAGGACACAAAAAAGAGCTAATACTTAGAAAAAGTTCATGCAACCAGAGCTCAACAAAGGCACGTCCTTTAAATGAGGTCGGCCGGCTTTGGCAGGACTCGCTTAGCAGGAAGCCATGGCCACATGTTCCCCTTTAGACAGGACAAAGATGAACAAAAAGCACATGGCCTTGGGTACCCAACCTGTCTCACCCAACTCAGTCCTGACACTGAATGAGATGAAATGAATCTGAAAATAACCTGTGCTTCCTCGGGCTTGCTTTTGTGTCCTAATATTGAGCAATTTCACTTGTTTGAAGGGTGTTTTGGTTGTTTTTATTTAACCAATATGAGAGCAATTTCACAAGTTACTCAGTAGATACCTGTTAATGGATTTCTTTCTCATCAGACAAACAGAAACCACTCAGAGTAGCAACCAACCCAGTTTTGGGGTTAGGACATCAACAGATTTGATGGTCTTGTTATCACTGATCACTTCAGAAAAGCCAACACCCTGAAGAATAGTCTCTCACCAAATCCATTTTCCACAACCTACTTACGTTTCATTGGACAACCCACATATTATACATCAAGACAGACAACAGAGCTAGATGATATATGAACTAGACTGGTGTGGGGCCCTTCCAAAGGCAGCCTTTATCTGTCCTTACCCACATGTTAGGGACTGGACTAGGAAAGGAGTTCCGCTCCCTGAAGCAGCTACGGCTCAGACAGGTTCTCATTCAGGCAAGGAGGTTAGCCTTGAAAAACTAAAGGCTATGGCTCTCTGGTGACTCATCTCTGTGTTTCTTTGAGAGCAGGATTGTCCTAGAGCTGCACACTGATGAGCTAGGAGCAGAGAACGTTCTTCTCCTTTTCTGTTTTCCCCTTATGGAAGCACTCTGAACAACCCTATAGTGAGATTAGCTCACAGCGAGCAAAGCCCTAAACGTGAAAGCCACACATAACCATTCTTATGCCAATGGAACTTTGGTTTTTAACAATTTTAATTGAACTAAGATTTTTCTATTCTGCTGCTTCTTAAAAAATAATAATAACCTCTTATAGCGTAATTAACGTCTTACACAGCAGATTAGTTTTTTGGAATAAACATAGTCCCATGAATACATACCTATAGAAACTGACTAAATATGGTTGCCTTGTCAATCTTGTAAATAGTCCTAGCTAAATTTCAGACAATACCCTTTTATTTTAAACCCCCTTCAGAGATAAATATTATATATCTATCAAATAAACTACTTGAGATTGTTCATAAGAATGGGAAGTTATTTATCTTAGACCAGATGAACAGATGTAATATTCTGCCACAAGAGAATTAAAATCCAAATTCCAACATTTTGCTACCGTCCAACATTTGCAGTACCAGGAGGTGACTTTAGCATCAAGCAGTTTGGGTTTTTTTCAGTAGCATTTCTTTTCTCCCTTGATCCCTTCTTTTTCCGCTTTTGAAAAGTATTTTCTGTTTATTGTTTTGTTTTCTATTCTTTTTAGTCCTCTTCTTAAAATTTATGAATCCGCTATAGCAGTGAAGGCTTTTGCCATCCTGGTGGTTATCTTCAGGGAATTTAATGTATGCTGTCTCTTCATGTATTTATTCACAACTATTTCCTGAGCACCATCAGCATACCAGCTCAACACACGTTAAAGTGTGCCCAGAAAGTGGGACTGGGAAGAAAGGTCAGAGACACCATGGTGTTGCCTAATCCAGTCTGCCATGGTGTAATTTACATACAGAAACAGAGATTCACAAGGCACCTTTTTTTCCCCTCCAGTCAAGCCTCAACAATCTGCCAAGCCATATTAGAAAACAGTGTTGATGACCCTTCTCTCCTTGTCTAAAATTCAGCCTAATCTTAAATAGGCAGCAGAAGGCATCCTAAATATAGAGAATATCAATTGTGGTGTTTGCTGTGTATTTTGACCAGCTCTGTTTATGCAGACGGGAAATGTGGACCCATAGAGCCATGCTGAAGGCTTAAATTCAGGCATTCTTTATAATCCGTGGCTCATACCACTTCAGGAAGAAGTTAGCTCTTTCTTGTGATCTCTTTTATGACTTTAATCTGAGTAAACTGCAAATCCACCACGCCTCACTCCCCCAAGTGCCTGGGCTGTACACAGGCTGATTCTTTCCACTGAATTCTTATCTTTGGTTTGAGTATGCAGTTAAAATTATAATTGAATGCATGCAACATTAGTGCTTTTTTTTTTAAGTGTATGTGTTTGGGTTATATGACTGTATACAGTTCAACTCTCTTAAATCTAGGAACAGGAATAGACATCAGATAATAAATTAGGACCTTCTGTCATCTTTACTAGGCGAAAGAATGAAAAAAATGTCATTGAAAATCAAAAAAATGACAACTAAGTGAGCGAGGTTACCACGCCTTCCATTTCACTGCCCTCCCAGACTATGTAAGTCTCTTTTTTTCTACCAGCATGTTGCTGAAACTTCCCCATCCCCACTGACTCTTTCTTTGACCACAACTAAACTACTAGATATTTTTTTAAATTTCTAACTGGTTACCCTCCATGGGGAAAAGAATTGACAGTCTAACATGACTTCTTAGCCTCCAAGGCCTTAACTTACAATAACCTTTATTACTTTTAATTGCCATCATTTTATTTCCACTGGTAGGGCTGGTAATTTTAAGATGTTCCAATATATTTTTAATACCTACCTGTCTTGCTTTCAGTTTGTAACACTTATTAAAAAGAATTAGAGGTACTGAAGCCATTAAGCATGCTGTGTGTTCAATCCAAACGAAAGGTTTTGAAATGTTATTTTGAGTGTATAGAGTGATTTCTAATGTGTTACTGTTTGAAAGGGTAAAGTTTCATTTACTTTATTATTTCACTATACAAATAATATTTCATCTTTGCCACCTAGTATGCTGATATGCCATCGGTAGCTATGATTAAAGCTACAAAATGCACCTTAATTGGTTATCTGCACAACATGTTTTTGAAGAAAGGTTAAAGTAAAATGTTATCCATCCGGTCCATGTCAGAGGTGGTATTAGAATCAGGTGTTTGACTCTAGTCTTGATAACCATTTTCAGAAATAAGGCATTTATTACTTGAAAAGATAGAGGGAGGTAAAAATACATTTGATTCTACCTCAAAAAATTTGCTCCCTGGAAATGCCATCTGATTTTT
Organism: Tarsius wallacei; assembly: GCA_963574415.1. Lineage (NCBI taxonomy): Eukaryota > Metazoa > Chordata > Mammalia > Primates > Tarsiidae > Tarsius > Tarsius wallacei. Next base: position 33,434 of record CAUYQG010297544.1, read on the forward strand.
TTTTTTTTAAGATTCTATGTTTTCTTTTATTGTGGCTGTGTAAATATATATTCATTCCATATTTATTAACTGAAAGTGTTTCATTTTTGTATTTATCGACCATTGTATATATGAGCTTCTCTCCTGGCTCATTTACAAAAAAAAAAAAAAGATGTGAAGTACACTCAATGTAGTAATTTTACCTTTTTTTGATCTAATGAATGATTTACCCAAGTGTCTACATGGAGATATAGAATCCCTGATAGCAAACTCTTCTTAATCATTGCTTCATCTAGAATCTTGCATCCGAAATGTCTATTGTCCCATCAGCATGTTCAACTTATACCTACTAAATGTATGAGGTTTAAAAATATGCAACTGATGTTTTCTCTATGCTGGTCTTTGATTCAGTGGTGGTGGCACTGAGTTTGTTAGACTTTGGGGGTTTTGTTTTGTTTTTTAACCCTGGGAGTTTTAAATGCACATGGTTTGCCATTAAAATCAATTCTAAAAATACAATTAAGATAATAGTTGCAATATTTGCCTATTATCTTTATACCAGATATAACTAGTTACTGAAGAGAATTATGTTTGGAGTTGTTTTGCCATAATCTTAGAACCTTTAAATTCAAGTAGAATGTCTGTGAGCGATATTTTTTGTGGCTTTTGAGGAAGCCAATGAAGGTTTTTGTACCTTGGTTTTTGCAGAATGTGAGTAGCTAATACTAAACATAATGAAAGGGCTGAGTTGGATGAGAAATGCTTTGAAAATGGAAAATACCAAACATTAAAAAAGAGTCTCAAAAGTATATTTTTACACACTGAAGCTGTCTACTCCCTGAAATGAGTTTATGAAGATATGGAACTGTGTTGTGAATTAGAATGTTGTTGTAGAGTTGAAAATTAACACAATTACCTTGAGTGGGCTAGAGAAAACATATTAAGGACTTTATAATATTGTCGCTAATATGTCATCGAAGTTTTTTAATACCATAATTGCATATCAATGGTAACACAACTACACTTAAATTCTGTTTTGCAAATTGGTTTAAATGTCACCTTAAATTCAACCTACTAAATTTTTAAAGTTTTAGTTGCTTCAACATGGGAACTAATGATAGAAATCCAAATATATTATAGCCTATCAATGTGCTATCAACTCTTTAATAATTAATATACAATATAAAAGCTGTGAGTATAAAATATGATTTGTTAACAGCATGCAAAAGCTTCTACATTTAAGAGAAAATAGATATCTATTTTTGTGTCGTTACCTGAAGGAACGCAAATGACTAACTCTAATGAGACTGAACTCTCCCTAGGTATTTTTAAAACTCTTCATTCAGCACGAGTTTGACCTTTTTTTTAGATTCAAAGGTTAATGTGCAGATTTGTTACATGGGTATGTTGTGTGATGCTGAGGTTTGAACTTCTCTTGAGCCCATCACACAGGTGGTGGGGATGGTACCAAGTGGTTGGTTTTTCACCTCTTACGTCACTCCTTCCCTGCCCTCTTTAGGAGTGCTCCAGCATGTGCTGTTCCATCCTTGTGGCCATGTGTATTCAGTGTTTAATTCTCACTTATTAGGGAGAAGAGGTGGTATTCAGTTTTCTGTTTCTGTGATAATTTGCTTAGGATGATGGTCTCTTCCTCCCTCCATGTCACTTCAAATGACATGGTTTTGTTCTTTTTATGGCTATGTAATATTCTGTGGTGTATATGTGCCACATTTTCTTTACCCAGTCCACCATTGATGGGCACCTAAGTTGGTTCCATGTTGTTGCTATTGTGGTTAGTGCTGTGATAAACGTGTATACAGATGTCTTTTTGATTTGTGAGTGATTTATGCTTCTTTGGGATTGCTAGTGGAATTGCTGGGTCGAATGGTAAATCTATTTTCAGCTCTTTGAGAAATCTCCAAATTGCTTTCCACAGGGACTGAACTAGCTTATGTTCCCACCAACAGTGTACGAGCATTCTCTTTTCTCTGCAACCTCAGAGTTTGGTTCTTTTTAATAGTAGCAAATCTTGATATTTTGTGGTCACAGTTGATATTTTCGGCAAAGATAAATGTAATCAAACTGTAAGCCCATGATTTTAATTCAAAAGTGTGTTGTGACTATAAAGTAATGATAGATATTTTTTGAATGACTCATAATTGGATTCTGAATCCAGTACACACACACACACACACACACACACACACACACACACACCTATACATTTATTTACAGAGACTGTTTCAAAACTCAACAATCATTTTCTTATTTGAGGTTTTGTATTTATTTAAAACAAAAAATCCTCACAGCTCTAAACTTAGTGGTTCCCAGCATGGCCTCCAGAGTCAAACAGCCTGGGATCGAATCCCAGTTTTGTAAGCAGTATATCTAGTAATCTTCACACATTTTTAACCAACTTTATTGAGGTAAAATTACATATGATAAAAAACGTCACTGCAAGTGTACAGTTTGATGAGTCTTGAGTCTTGGCAACCATCACCACAAAGTACAGAACGTCTATCACCCTAAAGAGTTTGTGCTCCTTCCCCATCTCTTATTCTTTTTTTTTTTTTTTTTTTAGTTGGCGTCTCACTCCGTCGCCCAGACTGGAGTGCAGTGGCCACTCCCGGCTACCGCAGCCTCGACCCGCTGGGCTCCAGCGATCCTTCCGCCTCAGCCTTCCGAGTAGCTGGAACTACAGGCGTGCACTACCACGCCCGGCTAATTTTTTTGATTTATTGTAGAGATGAGGTTTCGCCTGCCCAGGCGGGTCTCGAACCCGCGGGCTCAGGCAATCCACTCACCTCAGCCT
>CAUYQG010297547.1:0-15900 GCA_963574415.1 Tarsius wallacei
CTGACACTGAATGTGGAGACCTGGAGGAAATAGGCTTACAAAAAGGGGAGAATTTTTAAATGAAAGAAAGGAATACTAAAAGAGGAAGGAAGAAATAATGGCTGCAGTATAAGCCTCACGGTCTCATCATGACCCCAAGGGCCAAAATAGTCTAGGATCTCTGAAGATGTTTAACATAATCCCAAATATTACTCTGTATAAGATAGAAGAATGGAAAAATCTATGGCTTTAGAGCTATGGCAGACCCATAAATACTGGTTTAAATACTGGTGCTGCTATCCACTCCCTGTTGGCCTTCTGCAGGTTGCTTCCTGTCTCTGAGCATAAGTTTTGTCATCTGTGAAATGGAAGGAAAATCCTGGCTGGGCTCGGCGGTTCAATCTGTCATCCCAGAACTTTGGGAGGCCGAGGTGAGGGGATTGCCTGAGCCCACAGGTTCGAGATCGGCCCAGGCAACTTGGCGAGACCTTGTCTCTACAGTAAATAAAAAATTAGCCGAGCATGGTAGCACGCGCCTGTAGTTCCAGCTACTTGGAAGGCTGAGGTGGAAGGATTGCTCCTGTGAATGGTGGGAGTCACAATGAGATCCCATACACAGTGCCTGGTGGTACAGAGCAGCTGCTCCGGGAGAGTTGAGTACTATGCTCCATGGCTCAGTTTCATGGACACAGTGCATCCAGGTGATCGCCTTTGGGCTAGAAATACCTGAGCCCCGAATCCCCTGGACTGCACCGGGATAACAGCAACATGTAGGAAAACAGCACTAAATGAGAAACATCAAACCTACAGTGAATAGTGGCATTTGCTTCTCTGGCAGAGATATTATACATTTTCTTCACCATATTGTGGAAATAACAAAGTACTTGGAGTCTGGCTTACCTGAATCTGCAGTTCTTAGGGGCTCAGGGTTCCAGATATTAATTTAACAAGTTACATTTTCCCCTTGCTATTAGCAGGACAGTTCGCAGAGCACTTTGTAGGCATTATCACTTTTAGTTCTTTGAACCACCCTGTGTGGTGGGTTTATTTTTAAATTATGATTCCTGTTTTACAGGTGAATGAGCTGAGGCTTACAAAGGTTAAGTAACTTGCTCGAGGTCATATAGTTAGTAAATGATGAAGCTGGGGTGCCATGGTCTTTGCTCTTAACCATTGCTGCATCTCTCTCCTGAAACCTGGCCCTACAGAAAGTTTGCCCCTTTCCTGAACTCCGGCCACCTCATTCCATCTCTCTCTCCCCACTGCCCTCCGCAACAGGCTCCTAGCCTCTGTTAGATTGGCATGCGTCTGTCATTGGGATTCCAATCTCTTACAAGCCCATCTGAACTGTTTGTTATCTGCCACCCGTCTTAAGCATGTTTCCTGCCCGCAGTTCCTGTCCCTCTCTCCCTGCTGATGAGCTTATCACGGGACTCCCAATGCCTCGCACGGGATCTAGCACCTAACCAGCGCCCAGTGTACCTTAGTCATGTTCTCCTCTGATCGGCCTCCCCAAAGTGGAGAATGTTTCTCATTCTCATCTCAAAAAATATGCCTTTAACAAAGAACTTGGACAGACACTGCTCCAAAGATAATGCAAATAGACAACAAACACATGAAAAGATACCCAACATGGCTAGTCATTAGGCAAATGCAAATCAAAACTACAGTGAAATACCACCTCATACCCATTAGGATGGCTGCTATCAAAACAGCAGAAAATAACAAGTGTCGGCCAGGATGCAGAGAATCTGGAGCCCTCTGCAATGCTGGTGGGAATGTAAAACAGTGCAACTGCTTAAAAAAAGAAAATATGGTTGTTCCTCAAAAGATAAAAGAAATGGACTTGCCATATGATCCAGTCATTCCACTTCTGGGGAAACAGTCAAAGGAAGTAATAGCAGGGTGTTGAAGAAGTATTTGTGTCTCCATGTTCATAGCATTATTCATGGCCGCTAAATGATGAAACCAGCATCAGTGTCCATCATCAGATGATTGGATAAGCAACATGTGGCATATACATATGGGACATATGTAAATATTATCCATGTAAAGAATACATGTGAATATGTATTAATATCAGCCTTAAGATGGAAGGAAATTCTGACCCAGGCTACAACATGGACAAACCTTGAGGACACTGCGCTCAGTGCAAGAAGCCAGTCACAAAAGAGCAAATACGATAGGATTCTACTTATACGTGTTACCTGAAGTAGTTACAATCATAGAGACAGAAAGTTAGAATGGAGGTTACCAAGGGATAGGAGGGAGGAGGGATTAGGAAACTAGTATTAAATGGGTACAGAGTTTTGGTTTTGAAAGATGAAAGGGTTTCTGGAGACAGACTGATGGTTGCACAATGCGAGCGATGGTTAAGATGGTAAGTTTTATGTTTTGTGTATTTTACCACAAATAAAAAGAAACGTGGGGGTGGGAAGTATGCCTTTGAGACCTGCAAGCCTTTATTCTTGGTTCTTTTTGAAGAGCCTTCGCTTATTTAGCATACCATTTGGACAATTAAAGGTTACACTTAGTCTGTCTTGTTCACCAAGTCTTGCATCCCCTGAAGCCCAAGGAGGGAAAAATGCCATCATATGATCGTTTTATTATATAACACTTCACACAACACCCGGAGGAAATGGCTCCAGGAGAAAGATAAAAATACTCTCTGAGATTTAAAAAAAAAAATGTGCTGCTGCCTCCTTTTTCTTCATTACTTCAAATCCAGACAGGCAAAAGTGAGTAATTAAAAAAAAAATTCCTGGTGTTATTTAAAGGGAACTTGAATAGCAACCAAGCAGAACCGACATTAATAGCATGGCATGCAAGTCGATGTGTTGGATTCTGTCACCCAAGTGCCTACTATCCCAAATGACTTCCCGCATCGTCTAGACTCTGTGTTTAGGCGTGTGAAGGTTGTTTTTAGTTTTCTCTCCGTTTTTGTGCCAAAAAGATGAAAAGCTAGCTTGGCTCAGAAACTGTCTTTCACCTTCCCTTTCCACTGTGCAAATAGTCTTAGATGACACACAAAGTCAGGCAAAGGCTGATATGGGGTACTTCAGAGACAGTCCGTACACACACGTGTGGGCAGGTAGGTAGCTGTGTGTATATGACAGATAAACAGAGAGAAAAATAAATAGACAGAGAGAGAGAGAAGGACTGAGAGATAAAGCTACATTACAACATTTCAGAGCCTAGATACCTTTGGAGGGTCCCCTTTAAATGTTTTCTGGATTGGCTTTTACATTGCTTCCTCTCATATGTTTTCATCACAGACTTAATCATGGTTATGTTGACAGATTCAAAATGGCGGGAAACGGCCTACTTCTGCAGAATGTGTTCCATCAGGACCACGGCTACCCTTGCTTCTGGGGGCGTGCGTGTGTGTGCCTACTAAGAAACACTTACTGAAATAGATTCAGAAGGGTACAAGTGTTAATAAAATACAATTCCACCATCAAGGAATCCAGTGGAGTAGAACACGGGCACATACAGGTCACTGTGTTTCAGGAGTTACTAACCCAACCCACCCAAAGGGACTGGGCAGGTTGGTGTGAGTGGGCAAAGTGAGCTGGAGTGAGACCACCTGCAAATGAGAGTCCTGCACACCCTCAGAAAGGGGGACTAGGAACTCGCTCTGCCCAATGGTCACCTTGTAATGAAACAGTCCAGGATGGCCGGATCTTCTGATTTTTATTTTTTATTTTTTTTATTTTTATTTTTATTTTTTTGAGTTGGAGTCTCACTCTGTCGCCCACACTGGAGTGCAGCAGCCACTCCCGGCCACCGCAGCCTCGACCTGCTGGGCTCCGGCGATCCTTCCGCCTCAGCCTTCCGAGTAGCCGGAACTAAAGGCGCCCGCTACCACGCCCGGCTAATTTTTTGATTTATTGTAGAGATGAGGTACATTACGAAAGTAATAATTACCTTAAGTGACACAGGTTGTAGTCTGAGTTCCACAAAGCTTTCTTTTTTTTTTTGTATATTCAGCAAAGGCAATTTACAACCAGGAATGTAAATCATGGACAGTCACGATGTTGTTGTTGCTGTTTTTTTGTTTAGTTTTTTTTACATTCCCAATTTTCTTACAAACATCTGACCAAAAAACAAAACAAAAAAATTCATTAATTTTTGTCACCCTAAACTAAGTGAATAAGTTGGCCCAATGTGGTAGCTGATGTCCGTAATCCCTGTACTTTGGGAGGCTGACACGAGGATTGCTTGAGGTCAGGAGCTTGAGACAAGCCTGGGCAACATAGCAAAACCTCATCGCTATATAAAATGTATGTTAAAAACTAAAATAAAAAATGTATTAAAATGTAATTAAAATGTAATTGAAAATTACCTGAGCATGGTGACATGTGCCTGTAGTTCTAGCTTCTCAGGAAGCTGAGGGGGGAGAATGACTTGAGCCCAGGAGTCTGATCACATCACTCACTGCACTCCAGCCTTAGCTTCTTCAGGAGCAATTTTGGTTTTCTATTACAACCTTTCTCTTTTATAAAATAGCCTTGCCAAAGGACTCTGTTTTTATTTTTATTTATTTATTTGTTTATATTTTTTGGGTCAGGGTCTCACTTTGTCACCCAGACTGGACTGTGGTGGCATGGCATGCCTCACTGCAGCCTCAAACTCCTAGGCTCAAGCAATCTTCCCTCCTCAGCCTTCCAAGTAGCTTGGGCTGCAGGTACATGCCACCATGCCCAGCTAATTTTTCGACTTTTTGTAGAGATGAGGTCTCACTATGTTGCTCAGGCTGATCCCTAACTCCTGGGCTCAAGCAATCCTCCCACCTCAGCCTCCCAAAGTGCTGGGATTATGGGTGTGAGCCACCACACCTGGCCAAGGCTCTGTTTTAGACCCTGATTTTGGCTGCTGGTGAGAACCACCAAGGGACACAGCCAGCTTCTGTCTGTTCTATCTGCAGACCCAGACAGCAACCTCCTCCACTTGCCTCCTTTGACCTAGATTCAATTCCCAGCACAGGGACTGCCCCAGGGAGGGGACCCTCTTCCAGAGCATTCTTTCCTACAGTCCCTGATGTCTATATGCTGAGATAAAGCAAGCCTTGTGCTCCATCCTCTTTGCCAAGAATCTGCTTATCACTAGGCAAGGCAAATATTATCAAGTGTTTCAAATCACCGCTAATCAAATACCAATGTGGTCCAAATCACCTTGTTAATCATTTTGAGCACTCACCCAGTCCTGGCATTGACAAGGCTTTGAAGGAGATCAACAACTTCAATGGGGATAAATATCAGCTTTCCCTTTTGCACTGACCATGTGAAACTGACTTTCAAGAATATAAGCTCCGCCAGGGTAGGGATTTTCACCTGCTTTGTTCTCTAATGCAGCCTCTTGATACACCTGGAAAGATACCAGCGCAGTATTCAAATTAGTGCCAAGAAAATTATAGGTATTCAAGAAATGATTCTTAAATTTTTTGCAATTTATTAAAATTTCATTGTATATATTTAAGGTGTGCAACATGATGTTTTGATATACATATACATAGTCAAATGGTTACTATGGTCAAGAAAATTAACATATTCATCACCTCACAAAATACCCATTTCTTGCGTAGGCGGCAAGAATATCTAAAATCCAGAATACAATGCAATATTATTAGCTACAGTCCTCTTGTACATTAGACCTCTAGACTTGTTCATGCTATATATCTGCTACTTTGTATCCTTTGACCTAAATCTTCCCATTTCTTTCCTCCCCAATACCCTCCCTAGTGACCACTGTTTTATTCTCTATCTCTGTGTATTCAACTTTTTGTTGTTGTTTAGTTCGGAGTCTCACTCTGTCACCCACGCTGAGGGCAATGGCACAATCACAGCTCATGCAGCCTCAACCTCCTAAGATCAGGCTGCCTCAGCCTCCTGAGTAGTTGGGACTACATAAGCGTGCCACTACACCCACCTCTTTTTTTATTTTTTTGTAGAGATGAGGGCTTTCCATGTTGCCTAGGTTGGTCTCAAACTCCTGGGCTCAAGCAATCCTCCTGCCGTGGCCTCCCAAAGTACTGGGATTATAGATGTGAGCCACTGTGCTCAGCCATTCAACTTTTGAAAAAAAAGATTCCACATATAAGTGAGGTCATGTGGTATTTATCTTTCTGTGTCTGTCCTATTTCACTTAGCATAATGTCCTCCAAGTTCATCCATGTTGTCACAAATGGTAGGGTCTCCTTTTTAAAGCCTCAATAATACTCCATTGTGTCATATACTACAGTTTCTTTGTCCATTGATCCATCGATGGACACTTTGGTTGTTTCCATATCTTGGCTACTGTGACTAATGCTGCAATAAACATGGGAGTGCAGATATTTTTACAAGGTGGTGATTTCATCTTCTTTGGGTCGATACCCAGAAAAGGGATTGCTGGACCATATGGTCGTTCTATTTTTAATTTCTTTAGGAATCTTCTTACTGTTTTCCACAGTGGCTGTCCCAATCTACATTCCTGCCAACAGTGTAATAAGGTTCCCTTTTCTCTACCCCCTCACCAACACTTATTATCTCTTGTCTTTTTGGTAATAACTATTCTAATATTTCTCTGAGGATTAGTAATGTTGAGTACCTCTTCATATACCTGTTGATCATCTTTATGTCTTCTTTGTCTAGTCGGGTCCATTTTTAATTAAGTTACTTGCTTTTCTGAAATTGAATTGTATGAGTTATATACATATAGAATGTTAACACTGTATCAGATATATGGTTTGCAATTATTTTCTCCCAATCCTTTTCATTTTGTTAATTGTTTCCTTTGCTGTGCAAAAGCTTTTTCATTTGATGTAGTCCCATTTGTTTATTTTTGGTTTTATAGCCTGAGCTTCTGGTGTGATATCCAAAAAATCATTGCCAAGGCTAATGTCAAGGGGCTTTTTCCCTATGTTTTCTTCTAAGAATTTTATGGTCTCAGGTCTTACATTTGGGTTTTTTATCCACTTTGGATTGGTGTTTGTGTATATATAAGATAAGGTCCAATTTCATTCTTTGTATATGGAAATACAGTTGACCCTCAACCATTATTGAAGAATCTGTCCTTTCCTTATTGTGTCCCCTTGTCAGAAGTTAGTTGGCCATATATGCTTGGGCTCTCTCTTCTGCTCATTAGTCTATGTGCCTGCTTTTATGCCAGTAGTGTTTTGATTACTATAGCTTCATAACATAATTTTAAATAAAGTAGTGTGATGCCCCAACTCTGTTTTCCTTTCTCAGAATTTATTTGGCTACTCAGGGTCTTTTGTGGTTTCATACAAATTTTAGAATTCTTTTTCCTATTTCTGTGAAGAATGTCATTGAAATTTCGATGTGGATTGCACTGAATCTGTATATTGCTTTGTGTAGTTATGTGACAATATTAATTCTTCCTATCCATAAATGCAGGATTTTTTTCACTTATTTGTATCTTCTTCAATTTTTTCCATCAATAGTTTTGTCTGGGCAAGTTTTTCACCTCCTTGGTTAAATTCATTCCTATGTACTTCATTTTTTAAAATGATGGGATTGCTTTCTTGATTTGTTTTTTGGATAAGTCATTATTTGTGTACAAAAATGCAGTTGATTTTTGTATGTTGATTTTGTATCCTGTAATTTTATTCAATTCATTGGTTAGTTCTAATATTTTTTTCTGGAGTCTTTGGGGCTCTATGCATTCTATATGCATTCTGCAAATAGAGATAATTTCAGTTCTTCCTTTTTGATTTGTATACCTTTTATTTCTCTTTCATGTCTAATTGCTCTACTAGTACTCCCAGTGCTATTTTGAATAGAATTTACAAGAGTGGGCATCCTTCTCTTGACTGGGTCTTAAAAGAAAAGCTTTTCATTTTCCCCATTTATAATGATGTTAGCTTTGGGGTTTTCATTAATGGCTTTTATTTGGACACAAGCACAGTACCCAGATGAGTTCCAGGACCACAGTGGGTATTCAATAAGTTATTCTTTTTAAAAAATTGAATTAAAGTTTTCTTCCAGTGAAATGCACGTATTAAGTGTACTAGTCAAAAATATCTTGAACAAAGATATACCCCATCTTACCAGTGCCCTCGTATGTAGAATATTTTCCTCATCCCAGAAAGTCCCTAGAGACTATCATCCCCCTGGGGGCTGCTAGGCTGAAATTTAAGAAGGATGCATAAATCTCATCGAAATAAATCTGAGTGAAAAGTTCTGAAGTCTACACTTCAACAAAAGGGAGGAAATCACACAAAACTAAGGATTTTAAATTGTTCTTATCCTAATATCATCTGCCTCCCACCCAGAATCCCACTGAGGTATATCTTGGACTGTTCAGCAGTAAAACCTGGTTGCTTTTCTGAAGCTTTCTGGAATTTTCATCTAGTGAACAGATGGCATTGTTTTCATATAAAGAGTAAAAGAATTTAATGTATTCAAACACTGAAAGCTTGAGAAAACACACAGAGTGAGTAATCATTACGATGGGGGAAAGAACTTGATATGTCAACAGAGAGCTAGACTCTGTACAAAGCAAGACGCCAACTGGATCCTTGGTCAGGAATCCGGCCTCCGCAGGGGAGTGTCAGAGGTGAGGGTGTGTGTCTGATGTGGTGCTGAAACAGGTGCAGGCCTGGCTAGGGTTGCAAGGACCAGCATGGCTGAATTGCTCCCTCTCTACATACAAAGTTTCTGGTATGTGCTTGGCTTCTAAAATACAGAGACAAAAAGTCCACTCCCCGTCTGGGGGGCTTGCAGTTTGGCGGTGAAAACAGACTCATAAAAGAGTCACACGGAAAATGAGAGCAAAGAGTTGGGTGTCCCTCACCCAGCACGGAGGGTTAAGGGGGACTCCTGAGAAGGCAATATCTGCACAGGGGTTATGGGATGACTGGGAGCTGGCCAGGAGAGGGGTGGTAATAGGGCAAAGTGAAGGGTAAGATGAAGGGCATTCCAAGTTGAGAGGCCAGGGCGTGCAAGGGCACAGAGGCCCCAGGAGTGCAGTGAGTCCAGGGAGGTCCTGCAGGCAGTTCCAGCGTGGCTGGATAGCGGAAAAGCAGGCCAGAGACCCAAGCTGCAGGTTAGAAAATACCCGAACATAGAGAACTATCTGAGCACAACATTACACAAGTTCATGCAAATCAGTTGCAAAACAAGGTGTACCCTGTCTGTAAACCCGTTCATAAAGTTGACAGTGTGGATGTACGGAACCACCCTGTCAAGATCAACAGTTTGCATGCAGGAAGAATTATTCATTTAATCTAAAAACATATACAGAGCATGTGCTAAGTGCCAGGCACTGGAAGTCCTATGCTGAGTTTTAGATTCCTAACAAAATGACAAGCCCTTAGCACTCTTTCCAAGGTAAACACTCAAAAACTGACAGTTATTGAATGAATAAATGATCAGGTTGGGCTCCTTTCCAAAGGGCTTACAGTCTAGGGAATCAGAGGTAAGCAGATTATTACATATCAAATGTTTACAGTTAAGATAGGGCAGGGAATTCATCCTAAAAATATTTGCAAGAGCCAAGCAAGTAAAGTAAATGAAGAGTTCACCAGGTGTACGACAACAGGGAACAGGACTACAGCAAGTGAAGAGTATGTGCCCATTCCAAAGAAAATCAGTTGCTACTTAACCAGGCCAGTTAGGATCGAAAGGAGATCGAAATTTGTATTTTTAACCAAGCAAAATGTCACTGTCTAAATTGGCTGCTCCCACATGCTCAGGGTTCCTGCAGAATCATCCTGGTACCTGCATGGAGGTGATGGCACAGAGGAAGCATTGGTTAGTAAGAGACAGGCCTGAAAAACTGCCTTTCTGGATAAGCATGGTATGGGACTCAGTGACCTCTGTAATAACAGGAGACACCACAACCCTCACAGCCCAGAGGGCAAACCACATCAGATACTGCCAGTAACCAGAACCCCCATCTCCCAGCAGCCAATCAGGCTCCCGTGCACCAGGTGAGGGCTTGACTTTAGGTAAATCTCTAGTCTTTGTAAGCCTGGACCAGCCTCCAGGGCCGCTCCTCCCCCAGACTGCCACGGGACCCACGTAGCCATTGCTAATTCCCCACAGGGAAGTGTTTGGGGCTGTTTGTTCTGCAGAAGGAAACAGAAGGCCGCAGTGTGTCGGAATCCTGCCCCTCCTCCCTCACTGCTGCCTCCCCCAACACATGAAAGCTGCTGAGCAAACAGAGAAATCAAAGATGATTATACGCTGCTGGAAAGCCGCGTGCTTCCGCCTGGCTGCCTCTCCCTGCCAGGCTGTTATGTAATCTGCAGCCCCACTCAGGCCTGGAACCAGAGACACCCTTGACACCCCTCCTGCTATTCCCTCATCACCTGCAGCCTTCCTCAAGTCTTGTCTCACCTGGAGTAGACCTGCCCCGGGGGGGCCACAAATATTGTGGCTGATGATTTGCTTTCCCATTTGTTCTGGAATTTCCCTCTCTCTGTCCCCATCTAGCACAGAGGTATGGATGGGTTGGGACCAAGAGTTTACTTTGGTTGAATGCCAAGTGACTAAGACCTTTTATGCTGGAAAACTCCATTTGACAATCAAGGGGGAGATGGGTGTCTTTCACCTTCCAAGTGAATAATTCACTTTGGCTGTTTAGATACCAGAGCTGAACAAGAAGCTCCCAGAGCCCAAGATAACCTCCTGGCCAGAAAAGGCCTGACCACACTGCTCGAATGACCAATACTTATTTCTATTTAGGGATTCTGAACATGTCCCTCCGCCCTCAACCACCTAAATGGATTATACGTGCTTTCCCTTTTTCTTTCTGCATCACAGGTCTAGGAAACTCAATGCCTCCTTCAATAAGTGCAATAGAAGTTTTCAGTGTTAACATCGGCTTTGGACATGGTTATAATGGCATCTGAAATGAGTTCAGACTATTTCGTGTCGATAACATTCATGGGTTTAGATATTCACATTTATTCAATGCTCAGCTTCTAATAATCTCCCTTCACAGCCTTGACTGACTATATTCCAGTGTGAGGGGCTCAGACCTCAAATAGAAGAGGCCTGAATTTTGGGGTCAAATGTTATTTGTTTTGCAGCTACAGCTTGGTCTTACAGAGAATGTATAACCTTGTGCTGCTGCTTAAATCTTCCTTTTAAGTCCCTGGAACCTCCTGATTTCCCTTAATTTTCATACATCACTTCAGAAATGCACAAGGCTCCCAAGTGGCCCAATTCTGGCTTTGGAGAATGGCCGATCATCTTTACCTCTTGCTTGTTCCACCATGGAAAGTGTGAGTGGGAAACTCTTCCCTGTTTGGTGAGATTGTCCTAAGAGTGAGGAGTTGGTTGGAATCTCAGCTCAGTCCCCTCTGGGCCTCACCTCTTTTCCCATTAATGCTGGAGGAGGCCTCCCTCACAAGCCAACACACCTGGCAGTCATTCAACTTTCTTACTCTTGATGACCAAGGCACCAGATCTAGTAATTGATGTAGATATTGTCTCCCGAGAGATGGATTGCAGGTTCATGTTTCTTACTCAGTGTTTTGAAAAAGCTCAAACCAAAGAAGGAATTGCCTTTTCTAGATGCCATCCCATAGTAGGACTAGTCAATAGTTTCTGACTCTACATAAGAGAAGGGATTTATGAGAGTGCCCCATAAGCATATGGCAGGGAGCGAGAACAAATTCTAAATATCCTGAGAACTATTTTTTTAAACCAGTTATTGCATTGTGATCGCACCTTGAAAGTGATAAACTGCCCTCCCTCCCATTGTCTGAAATTAAATAGGGGAATCAGCCTCTAATCCCTACACCCTTCTTCAAGAAAGCCTTGCTTTCCACTATGCTTGAAGATGACCTTTGGCTGAGAATTGAAATGTGAGTCTGAATTCATTGGGTAAAGCTTGGGTTCTTTCATTCTGCCCAACTCACCCAGTCCAGAAGGTTAAAAACCCCTGCTCCTGAAATCCAGTGGTCTCTGCGAGTGAGCCCACCTAGACTCTACTAGTGGTCTGAATAATCATTAAACTCATGTTGACCAGCCTTTCTACATTGTTGTCTTTTAAAAAGACAATACTGGTGTTGTTTGGAGAGGACTCTGAGAATTGATCCTTTTGAGCACATTTCTCTCTCTGCCTGGTCATACAGCCTCAGACTAGGAGCCTCCCTCCTCGGACTTTCAGGCCTCCACCCGTAGAAAGGGGATGAGAGTAAATCGAAGTTGGATCATCTTGACTAAAGGAAGTGGTTTCTTTATCAAACATGCTCCTCTTAATCTGGGTGGTGGTGGGAAGCTGAGGTAGGCAGACGTCAGGGAAAAGCAGTCCAGTTAAAGCAAAGAGTCCGCATCAACCATGCCACCCACCTCCCCAGCAAACAGGACACAACTAGAAAGGGATGCTTAGCACCAGAGAACACTTTTACATGCCTGAGAACAAATAAAGACTGGTCAGCCTATCAGCCTGAGTTCATGGGATCGGCCCTTGGGAAGCCTTTTCTTCTTTCCTTTCTTCTTTCTTTCTACAACTACAATTCCACAACTCTTAAGAGACAGACAGAGAAGCCTGAGTCAGGAAAATGAGGTTAAAATGGCTACAATTCAGATGACAAAGTTAAAAAGTATGTGACTAATAATTTTTTGTAAATCAGGCTTTCTCTATTTAAAAAAATAGTTTCAAGAATCACTGGCATAGCTATCTTAAGATTTAGAGATAGGCCATTGCTAGGCCATTGCCACAGCCATTGCCTTACTAGACTCTGGTGTGGCCATGTGCTCTTTAGGCTATGGCTGTTACAGTGTTTCCTGGCTTTGCCCACTCCCCTACCTTGGGGAGGTGAATCCCCTCCTTCTCTCTCTTTCCAATTTACTTTCTAAATAAACTATATTTCCTATTAAAAACTATTTTTTTATTGAAAAAAAGATTTAGAGATACATAGGCATTCCAGTATACAATTTTGGAACTTCTGCACTAAACTGTAATCATTAATAGTTACTGCACAGTTTAATCTAGGCCATAATATTATGTATGAGAATCAATTGTTTCAGGAAGTTTCTAAGAATAAATTCTGGAATATGACTGTGGCTTTGGAAGATGAGGTTTTTAAAAATAAATAAATAAACTTTTCTTTTTCAACAACAGTTTTAGAATTATAGAAAAATTGCAAAGATAGTGCAGAGCTCCATGTACCTCTTCCCCAGTCTTCCCTGTGGATAATATCTTACATTGATACGTTTGTTGAAATTAACAAACCAACATTGATACATTATTGCTAGCTGAAGTCCATACTTTTTGGCATCAGGGACCAGTTTCATGGAAGACAATTTTTCTGTGGACAGAGAAGGAGGTGGGGGAGGGGGAAAGATGTGCAGGCAAACTTCACTGCTAATCACGATCTGAGCTCCACCTCAGATCATCAGGCATTCGAGTCTCATAAGGATTGTGCAACCTAGATCCCTCGCATGTGCAGTTCACAAAAGGGTTCAAGTGCCTATGAGAAT
This sequence comes from Tarsius wallacei, assembly GCA_963574415.1. NCBI lineage: Eukaryota > Metazoa > Chordata > Mammalia > Primates > Tarsiidae > Tarsius > Tarsius wallacei. The sequence continues at coordinate 13,419 of CAUYQG010297547.1, forward strand.
CTAATGCCCCCACTGATCTGACAGTAGACAGAGCTCCACTCAGCTGCCATTTACCTCCCGCTGTGCAGCCTGATTCCTAACTGGCCACGGGCCTATACCAGTCCACGGCCCAGGGGTTGGCATTAAAATTTATCAGTGGTATCTTAACTGCTGCCTTCGAATCTCCCCATATCCCTTTGGAGCATTCACTAGCTATCCATTGCTTTCCAGGGTTCTTTCTGCAAAGGAAAAAAATGTTTTCTTGTCTAAATTTTTGGTTGCTCATTGTGAAACAACTCCCGTACATCTTTGTTTTAAGCTGTTCTCAAGAGCATTTTATAATAGCAGTGTAATGAACTTACTAAGAGTAGAGGTTTTGGAATCAAATACATTGAAAACCAGTTTTGTCATTTATAAGGCTTAGTTTGTCAAGGCTCATTTTTCTCATCTGTAAAGTGGAAGTAATAACAGTACCTTCCTTGATTTGCTGTAAATATTGAGTAAAAATGTTTCAGAAGCACTCAACACAGTGCCAGGCATATAATACTAGTTCAATACTAGTTACTAACATTAAGCTTAAAAGGTGAGGCTTTTGTGAGAAGCAACTATGGTCAACAAGCTTTTCAACAAAAGTCAGTAGGGAGAAGAGACATCATTGTGGAAGCATAAACTTAGCTGCCTGCAGAATTCTTTTCAAATAGGAAAGAACCAGGTGATTACAGGGACTACTGATGTGAAAACATGTGAGGAGCTACCCGCAGCCCTTTCCTGCTTTACCATTCTGCTTGAAGGATTCAGATACCCGTCGGTGTTCAGAGCAGCAGATATCTCTACTGGAGGCATTGTTGAAGGAGAAATGATGTCCCAACTGAATTAAGAGGATGATGGAGGTCTGACTCCTGCCTTCCTACCCGCCACCTCCTGCCTCCACCTCTTCCAACACTCCAACCCTGTGGACCTGCTGGTTCACATCAGACACACTGGCTCTCTGGGATCCCTCGCGGGCTCTACTCCTTCTGCATGGGTTCACCACCACACCTGCACCTGGCTGTTCACCAAGACTCAGCTCAGCTATCCAGGAAAGCCTTCTCTGGCCATCACCATTCTGTTAGCACATGCCCTACAGGCTCCCATCCTCCGCCCTAAGGCAGTAACCCAGTTTGCTTCTCTGCCTCACTCGGAAGTGAGCACCATGAGTACTCAGGTCTAGCATGGTACCCAGGACATGATTAATGGGTGCTCAAAAAAATGTTGGCTAGATGAGTGGCCAGGCTCAGTGGCTCAGCCTATAATCCCAGCACTTTGGGAGGCCGAGACGAGTGGATTGCCTGAGCCCGTGGGTTCAAGACCAGCCCAGGCAAATTGGCGAGACCTCGTCTCTACAATAAATAAAAAATTAGCTGGGCATGGTAGCACATGCCTGTGGTTCCGGCTACTTGGAAGGCTGAGGTGGAAGGATCGCCAGAGCCCAAATGGTCGAGGCTGGGGTGGCCATGAATGTGCCACTGCACTCCAGCCTGGGCGATGGAGTGAGACTCCAACTCAAAAAAGAGAAAAAAATGTTGGCTCATGTTTTTTCTCTGATCACTTGCAGGCCCACAGGCTTTTGATCCTGAAGTCGAAGCAGTTAGGGTAGACACACAGATCCGGTGAGAGTTGCATATCTACACCTGAAGCATAGAGAAGAAAACTTTAAAGGTTTCTCTTTAAAGAATATAATTAAAGCCAGCATATGATTAAACCGTAACAGATAAATTATTTTGTGCAGTGGTTTCCATGCCTGCTGCATGAAACAATGCTGGTCTGCTATGAAGTATTCCAAGGTTCATGGGAATTCTTCTAAAAAAAACTGACACCTGTCCTATGTGGTTGCTCAGTTCTGTGAGCAGGGTCTCCTGGGTGGATAAAAGCCTGGGGGGTCGGGCGGGGAGTGCTCTGCAGACCACTTCCTTCAACTCTCTCAGACAAATGCATAGTCTGCACTGCCCACCTTCCTAAATATGGTCACCAGGATGATGATACAGCTGAGGAAACTAAAGCAACTTCTTCAAGGTCACGCAGTTACAAAGGTTTGCAATTAGGCTCCATCGGTCTGACTCCAGAGCATTTGACCTCTATATTCTTCAGTGATTGGCACCTACTCATGTCGTAGGCTGTGTGCACAAAAGGACAGACTGTCCCTGCATGAGCCCAAGCAGACCCATGTTCATTTTACATGTACACAGATTCCCATTCTAAATCTCATCAGCTTCGTTTTATCATTAGGGAAGTGTTTCCTGCCACCAGATCCTCTTCCCTCTTTCTCCTGTAAATCCCTCTGGCAATGGGTAGGAAGGCAGGATTCCAGGGTGAATAAAGAGAAATATTTATGCCTTATAATAGTATATAGCTTACCTGACAGCAAGGTCTACTCTGCACCTGAGGATTACAGTAGAATTCCCAGAGGTAGGATTAGTGCCATGGGTTGAATAGTAGTCCTGTAATAGACTCCAGAAGTCTCTTT
>CAUYQG010297555.1:0-26939 GCA_963574415.1 Tarsius wallacei
TGGAGTGCAGTGGCCGCTGCCGGCCACCGCAGCCTCGACCTGCTGGGCTCCGGCGATCCTTCCGCCTCAGCCTTCCAAGTAGCTGGAACTACAGGCGCGTGCTATCACACCCAGCTAATTTTTTTGATTTATTGTAGAGATGAGATCTTGCCAAGTTGGCCAGGCGGATCTCGAACCCGTGGGCTCAGGCAATCCACTCACCTCAGCCTCCCAAGGTGCGGATTGCAGGCTGAGCCACCGAGCCCAGCTGTTATTTAGCTTTCTAACTGATGAGTCTACTCCAATGTGTGTTTATAAGAGGAAATTTCTGCATTCTCTACAAGAGTTTATAATCTCACCACTGCTAAATCCAATGTTTTTCATTTTATTGAAGTAATAATTTAATGAATGTGATTTTGATATCTTGCCAATAAAATTATTTGATACAAAAGGGAGAATTTTATAAATTTAGAAAAACTTGACTATATTTTGGTACTGCAAAGAAATATATTTGAACTGTTTTATTCATATATATTGGAACTGGGTAAATGTTTCTGAGTATTTTGCTATTTTTCATATTATAATTTATCATTAGCATTCAAAAAGTACTATTTTAAAATCACAAACCTAAAAATAGCTGCCAAAATGTGTCTTAAAAAGAGAACTTTGATTCTTATTTTGATTATTTAATTAATAAATTAGTTATGTTTAATATTGGACTATTAAAAGTAGCAAATGGTGAATATATACTAGTATATGTTGGCAAAATATGTGATAAGTAAAGCACATAGACTGAATACAATTTTAAAATTCTAAAATTTTTGTTAAGCTTTTTGACTAGTAAAATGCTCTCTGTATCTGTATATGAATTTTGACTAGAGTATTTCCCTAGAAGTTTTTTTTTGAGAAAAGAAGTGTCACATGAAGACTGATTACAAACAACTTCACAAATATGATGTTAGAATTCTAATATTGTCATTTGCCAAGATATATTAATATTTCCTAAGTTCAACATTTCACATTTGTACATTAAATTGTCAAATAAACAGCAATCTATACAACTCCTTTTAGTATTAGAATCAAATAACCCTTATATTAGTTGTTAGGAGTGTGCTGTGTATTACTGGGACTCACCATTTTAAGGTATTTATAAAAGGCAAGTCCAGACGCCCAGGTTTGTAACATAGAATCATACACGTTTGGAACCAAGGCAAATCAATTCAGACATTGCAATTCTTAATAGCAGAACAAGAAAGACAGTGCTACAGCACTCACTTATTCTTTATTTTTTTAGATAATGTAATGTATCTTGAATTTTTCAAGTATGAACTAAATGGTACGTGTCAGGTAAGATGATCACCAACGTTATAGCTTAGCATACTATTCACGTGCATATTAGTGTTGTTAGGTCATACAGAGCAGTTTCAAGCAACCAGTTTCCGCTAAGCACTTACCAAAAATTATTTTCAGTAAAGCACATGATGTTACAGACCCAACATAGAAATTCTATGAACAATAATCAGTTTGTGAGCTGGTCAACGTGGGATCCACTGATATGTTATGCCTTCATGCCTCTTGATATCATCACTGGAAAACTCTCTGCATTTATTTCCATGATACTCATTGTGATAGTCTCAGGAAAGCAGAGCTTATAGAATGGTTTTATATTTCATCCCTTAACTCAGTTTCTGGGGCCTCACCTTCAAAATTTTCACGTTCCCTTAAGACTTATTTGTGCTCACCTTTCCTTCTGATGGAGTTGATAATTAGTCCTGGGGAGCAGTTGATTCCAATTAACCAGGAGGAGGAAAATCACAACTGAAGTTTTATAACAAATCATTGGGTATTCTGATATCAGACCAGTGTATTAAGAATTTCTGAGATAAAAATATGCTATATATTTAAAAAGTAAATCTGCCCATTCTTATTTATTTATGGTCATTACATTTTTGCATGTATTGGCATTTTCTGGGAGGATGAATATCTTTTTTTTTTCAGCTGCTCAGAGGGATAGAATTTCTACCATACACATACACATCATAATGCTATAACTAATTTTATATTATACAAACAATGAAATGCTAAAAACCCATTGTAACTCCGTATCTTGCACTGAATGGCCACAGCATTAATTTATTGTAGGCTAATGCATTTTTAAATGAAGCAAATCAAGTTCCCTTTTTAAAGACAAAGAAGGTAACATTTTAATGAAACAAGTATCTAATTTCATTTTATATAGTTGATGACTTCATGTTATACTTTTGAATAGTGGTGGTCTGTGTTACTTAACTATCAAAAAATTTATTCCAATTACAAAACTTTTCAATTCAAACATCTAGAATGAAGATAATGAATTTTTTGGTGTGTGAGTCCCTTTTGGTATGACAATTCATTGTAGATACCAGTAAATATATCCAAGCAGTAAAAATATGCTAAAACTTATTTTTGGCCATCATATACTCTTCAAGGAGGAGACAAATGAAAGCTACTATTTAGTATAAAATAACTTTTGATAAATACTACAGAATATACAGAGATAGCCTGCAGGTTCTTCTTGGAGAGGTAAAATAACACACACACACACTCACACACACACACACACTCACACACACAAACACACAACAGATATAGAAAATATACATTCGTTTTGCAGCTTCATTGATACTAATGGAAAATACATGGACATATCCAGTTCTAAAAATCTCAGGGTTTTAAAAAATTCTGTGAATGCAGGAAAGTGAATGTTTCCTTGACTTTTAAGTCAGGTCTGTCCTTTATAATGCAAAAAACCAGCATTAGGTAACGAAAATGTATCAGTGAATTTCATCAGTTGGCGTGTTTTTTATGTGTTCAGATTTCAAGTAAAAACTGAATAAGTTTTGAGAAGATGAATGAACACTGTAACTTTTATAAAACACTGTTAACTAAGTTAAATAATTTCTTTGCTATTTGGGAACAGGTTAAAAAAAAAGTTTTCGTGAAGCCCCTCATTAAGTGTGTGTGTGTGTGTGTGTGTGTGTGTGTGTGTGTATGTGTATGTGTGTATGTGTATGTGTGTGTGTATCTCCCTTCATCTGTGTGTTTGTGTGGCAGGGGAAGGAGGGTAAAAGCGAGAAAAGGGAGTTGTCAATCAGCAGTTTCTGCAGTATGCCTGCATATTAAAACATTTATGTACAAAATTGCACTGTTGTTTTTCAGATATATTTCCCTCTAGATGTAGCAAAAAAAAAAAGTTTGCTTCATGTCTAATCAAGCAATGCTGCTTCTTCAGATTTGAAGGAGAACTCAGAAAGTTAGTGTTTTTATTCTTCTTCATTTAAGTATTATTTTTTAATTGCAGTGTATTAAACATAAAATCTGGTACAATCTTTAAAAATAAATAGGACCTAACTATAAATGGGCCCTGTTGTGTTTTTATCTTTGACAAGCAAGTAATTGCTTCTCAAATTTATCAGTTTGTTTATGCAAAAACCATTTACCAAGCCTAGCTCAAAAGCATCAATTTCATCATTATCATCTTATTAATTTAGCCAAGCTATAACACAGCTGATTATTCCTGAGTAATATCCTCTGCAGCACATCATGTGTGGCAAAACCATCTGTACAGTACCTATTTAATAAATAAACCCTCGGCTAAATGTCTCTGTTTATTGAGAACTAATGTTTATAGAAAATATAATGGAACTCAATAAATAACTCAGCTTCATCAACCTGCATATGAATCAGTGCGAAGAACGCTGACATCATCACCTTTCAAGTACCAGAGAAAGCAAAATTACCCAAAAGAGCTATAGAGTCAATATTAAGGCATTAAAACTGCAATGAAGGCATATTAATGCTTAAAACTTCATTGTTGGCAGTGGAATTGGCACAATGGACATATTTTATAACTCTAGGAATACTTAGGCTTTATGGCTGCTTCTTTGTTGACTGCCTTGCACTTAATGTAGTTTTCCACTTTAAATAAAAAAAAAAAACCCTCAAGATCTTTTAAAAAAAAACCAAGAAAATTGCTGATTCTAAGCATTCATTTTTAAAATAATGCAAACTGCTGATTCCAATTGTTCAGATTTAAGGAAAAAAAAAAGCCAACTTCTTTAACTCCATGCTTTCTGAATTCATATTAGCAGCAACTAGATATTTTGAGGCAACGGGTTTTTAAAAAGTCACGAGCTTTTCCTTCTTTGAAGAAATTATTCTGAGTGACATCATTAGTCTTGAGAACGTGAGAATGATTTAGTCATTACGCAAACAAAAGTCAACTTAGCAGGTTTTGAAGCATTAGTAATATTTATGCCCAATATTTAAAGGTGTGCAATTATTTAACATAGTCATATCAACTCTCATTACTAGGATATTTAAAAACTCACATTGATAACTTGAATTTTTAAGCTACCACAAGTCCAATGAAGCAAAGTGCATTGTTCTGAAATAGATGAAGAAAATGGGACCATTTCTTACAACTTGTTTTAAAAGTCTATTTACCTGCACTTTGTTTTCCAGAAATAAAAGTTCGTTGAAAAGAGGAAAAAAATGTTCTTATTCATATCCAAAGAATAGTTTTCATTGATCATTGAAATGCAATCTCACTTTTGGACATCAATATGGTCTACTTCCACCTGGAAGCCTACTTGTTATATAGCTTAAAATCTTCCCTTCTTTTAGCACCCACAGATCCTCAGATTTTTGCGAGGCCCAACCCTGATGTAATTCAAAATCTAAGGAAATAGCACTAACCTGTTGCTAGGGCCATATGTGCTCATTCTCCAGGCCTCACTTCTACTTCCACTCATGCAGCTATGAAAACCACCTGGCTCACTCTTACTCTTTTCCAGGTGAAGACTTGCTCGTTCATGTCTGATGATATTTTCCTAGGGCTGTGAGATCTTTGTAAAGTTTGAACAATCAGGGCACAGAGCTGCGGACATACCTTTCAAATGTCAATCCAAAAGTAGCATTTTTGTTTTGTTTTGTCTGCTGCTGCTGTTTTCAAAATATTTATTTCAAAAACTCATCAGCGCAGAGGGCAAAGTGTGACAACCCAGGAAGGACAAAATCCCATAATCTGTGGACATCAGCTTTCTTGCCTAGATGCTGGAACCATTATGCTAGAAGTATAGTTGCTTTTTTTCTGTTTTGTATTTTTTTTAAATGTTTCAATTTATGCAGTGGGTTCTGTGGTTTGCACAGAGACTACCCATGTCCCAAACCTAGGAGGACTTTGGCAGTAATCCTAACAGAATCCCCATACCTCCTAAATTAGGCAAATGCCTCCAACAAAATGAATACCACATCAAAAAAACAGAAAGATAGTGAAATGGTGCCAGTAATTGCCTTGTGGGGCAACTCAGCTTAAACAACTTAAAGCTTGCAAACATTGCACCCACACTACCCAGAAGAAGACTTTTGTTCAGGGGTTTAAATTGCAAACTAGGGAGCCAACAACTCTAAAGCCCCTGCTTGGGAGCCAGAGCACACAGTGTGCCTCTGACATATGTCTATAAGGAAACCTGCATCTGGCATGTCAGCAGTTTTGAATAGCTTGTGTTTGGTGACCAAAGTTAACCTCCCACATATTTTGTCGCAATCAGGCCCAGATCAGCAAAAAGGCTGCTGGATTAACTGGGTACATCTACTTTAAGACAACCTGTGGTTTAAGAGAGCAAACATGAAAGAATGCTAGACAACATGCCGCATACTGTCAAGTGACTCATGCCCAGAGGACTCCAGAGATCAAGCAAAGTAAATTTTTATCTATTTGCTGTGAGTTGACTTCATTGTCTAGCCTCCCACTGTGAAATCCATAAAGTCACTTTCATCCCATTTTAAGAAATCAATTTTAGATATTTCTGATGAGAGGTGATGTCAGACCTTATCATTTTGAAGCAAGAAATCACAATACCAATTCCAGGCAGCCACCCTGAGTTGGGTAACCATAAGGCCGATGTGCCTCTACTCTGCATTGATGAGGGGGAGAATGTGTCTCCAATAAAACTTGAATAATTTGGATATTTTTAAATGCATTGCCCTGATGTAGCTCTTAAACAAATCCACCTTGGTCTAGTCCTTAGGACCCTTTTTAAAGGAGTAGTAATTTGGCTTATATCTGTTAAGAACCAATACTAGGGATCGCTGAATATGGCAGACCACAATTCAAAGTTATAATTCCAAGCTGTAGGTGCAAAGGCAGGCCTTTCCGACAGGTGGGGCATATTCTTAGAGGAATCCAGGAATTGGTAAACCTGATATATGTTTGTGGAAAATTCTTGGTTTGATAAAGGAGAAAAACTATAAAGTAAGTGGCACATTTCTGGTTTTCTTTCATCCTATGGTGTCAGGAAGCATCTTTACAAAGAATAGTCAAATTTATATTTCAAAAAACAATATTGCAATAAATACCAATATGAAGATAGTAGTTGAGTTGGGTGATTTTATCCACAGTAAAACATACTCGGTTGTTTATTCATCCAATCATACAACAATCCTTATCAGGTGCCTACATTGTGCTAGTTATTGGGATACTATAATGAGCATAGGGAGATATTGTCCTGGTTTCACAATCTGGTGAGGAATTGGAAGGTTACAGAAATTAATGCAAAATTCGACTATAAAAAAAGACTCTGAAGGACAGACACAAGATGGGGGTGTCGAGAACATTTCAAGCAAAGAAAAATAGTCCCTTAAAACATCCACAGCGATAAACAGATCCATGGTGCTTACAAAGAACTGAAAGAATAGTGTGCCTGGATACTAGACACATGCTAGATGAACCTGGAAAAGCTGGTAGGGTGTAATGTTTAGACTTTTGGGCTTTAGAGCAATACTATGGTTAATCCCTATCATTCATGGCCCCAGGGTTCACTGTTTGGAGAACTTACTACTGAGTCCTGTGGAAGAATGTATTTGCCATCAGCTGGTACTGAAATATTACTTCTTCAACTGATATTTTTTTAAACACCTACTCCACACAAGGAATAGGCACTGGAAAGGTAGTAATGATCCACATAGACATGGTTCCTACAGTCTTGAAACTTGAAGTCTATCAGAAAAGACCAACTTTGAATAAATACAGGTGTAACCAGTGTCATAAAAGAGGAAGTGCCGGGTTTATGACAGGAGAGCCATTTCAATGGTGTGAGTTGGGGATGTCTTCTGAAGTGATTTAAACTGATCACTACTGATGTCCACTATAGACAGTGAGGAAGAGAGTAGTAAGGAGTGAAGTTAAAGAGAGAACGAAGGACTTGAAGCCTTACTGACTGTAGCTGAAAGTGAAAACTAATGTGATTTTGCTCAACTCTGGACTTGCCAGTTGTCTTTTTGACTTTTTCTGTCTGAAGCTGAAGGAATATGTGAGTTTTGAGGAGCGAAGATGTCTTTGTAAAACAGCTCATCATAACACACACAAACTAACTTGGATCAGGTTCTCAAAGCACGCTGCTAGGCAAGGACCACTCATGCTTTCAACAGCGTTCTGTGGTAGGCATGAATGCTAACACTTGAGACCATGCTCATCTTCATCTTCATTCTCGTCCTCATCCTCATCCTCATCATTTATTATTATTATTTGAGTCAAAATCTTATTCTGTTGCTCAGACTGGAGTGCAGTGGATCATGGCTTCCTGCAGCCTTGACCTCCTGGATTCAGGTGACCTTCCCTCCTCAGTCTTCCACGTAGTTAGGAATAAGACTCATGCCACCAGGCCCACCTAATTTTTTGATTTTTTTTTTTTTTGTGGAGATGTGTCTCGCTATGCTGCCCAGGCTGGTCTCGATCTCCTGGGCTCAAATGATCTTCCTGCCTCAGTCTTCCAAAATGCTGAGATTTCAGGTGTGAGCCACCACACTCAGCTATGCTCTTTTTTGAAGAACCATCTTTTGTCCTTGCATTCCAACTAAAGCAGTGTGCATCCTGCCTCTGGAGTCAGGACAATCTAAGTAGGGAATGGAATGGGGCAAATGACTATGACTACCTCTCACTTACTCCTTTTTATTTTTTATTTTTCTGTTTTGGGAGAAACGCATATGGAAATATACAAGTTCCCCCTCTTCCATTATTCTCCTAGGAAAAGAAGGAAAAAGAAGGGATTGAGAATCTTGGGCTGAAGCAGAGAGAATGGTAGACTGCACTGAAATGGTGCTTACTGTGGTTTACAGACTTGTGAAATTTGCCAGTGCTCTTCATTATTTGGACAAGGAGTAAATTGCTCTGACGCTCTCTATAGTCTCCATCCCTCCTGGGTTGTAGCTCTGTTTTATACCAGGGCTCAGACTAAAAACAACGAACATAGAAGGAGGTATTGGAATAATTGAAAATCAATCCAACACTGCAGAATCCTGAGCACTTTGTGTATGACATGGCTTAGGCACTACTATGCAAAATGTAGGAATTTGTCTTGTGTCATTCTTTTAAAGGGAATAATACTGTACTTCACACATGGACATGCTTATTGGCCTAAAATGTCACGCTGTTCTAGGCCGGTGTCTTAATATGCTACATCCATTATTTCTGCTTTTTACTTGTTGTATGCATCTATAGTAAGTTGATTGTGGCTTAGGAAGTCAAAAATCTTGAAAAACGAACTTTAAGACAAAAACCCCATTTTATACAACTTCTTTCACATTCAAGACCCCTTAGTTTAGTAAAAGCTATTGACTACTTTTAAGAAGATTTCCATTTCCTACATTTTTTTCCTACCACTGAACTAAGCAACATGGATGTCACTTTTCTTGTGGAAAGAAAAATGTAAGATTTACAAAAATTTTCTGACATTTTTGGTAAAACTTATAGTTTAGGTCCAAGCAGGCATTTCCTACCTAATGCACTTAAAATTATTTGCATTGATTTTCACCTCTTTCCTATAAATCTGTGGTCATTCTGGCAAGCTAAGGAATAGGCATCCTGATGGTCATCACTTGTTAGAGGGGGAACACAGGTTCGACTCAAGGGATAGGGCTTAGTTGGTAATTTTTGCTAGCTTCCTTTTGAAAGGAGCTGATTCTAGATAATACAGCTACACCAATACTGGCAGTCATTTAGAGAATGGCCATCACCTGGTTGGTCAGAATGTCCTCAGGTGAAAGAGTAAGTGCTAACCCAAGCTAACTGAAATTAGTTAACAGTCCATGAAATGTCTGGGTCAACTACAGTCATGTAGACCTAGTATTAAACTACAGATTGCTAATCTAATGCATGTATCTGAAGACTAGATGGAAGTTTTTGTTGACTAAAGGAAAGTTTATAGCAGAGTCAGGAGGTTGTTGGCGAAATTATATTACTTAGTCCATTAAGTTACACAGCAAGATTTTGTAAATATTACTCTGATTAGAGCTAAGGGAATCTTCAAGTTAATGTTAAAAAAATCCACCAGGTTAGTGGTGTTCAACCATATTAAACTCAGTGCTCCCATTCAGTAATGTCTTTTGTGATGCCTAATTTAGTAACTGTAAATGAAATTCATAGATGAATACCTATCTATCTATGCATATCATTTTGTGATATGATTGTAATATAAAGAAAATATAAAAGGAGAGTATAAAATAAAATACTGTGTATGTAATCTCGAAATGCTCTGACACCATTACTCTAGCAGACAAAATCCGTCACTCAAAATCCCAATCACTGCTTAGGTAGCTGGGTCATTCCTGGCAAATTCATTCTAGGAGTCAAGGAGTTTCCAGCAGCTGGGAAACACACCTATTTTATTTTTTGCTCCATACCCATTTCTAAACATGGTATTTATACAATGAATGTTGAATTAGCAAAAGAAACCAAACCTTCTGCAGGAACTTATCATCAGGTTGGAGTGGCAAGTCAGTTTAGTAACACACAAAGCACACACATCCCACGAACTGGGTGCATGTTGCGTGCTATTCATCTCCATTGTGACCCTCCTGCAGCTCTGATCTAAGGGCTGCTGTGGGTCTCAGGCCCTCTGGGCAGCAGGTCTTATGGGTTCCATCACACGCAGCTTTTGTGGCAAGTGTAGGTCCAGGTGCAGGGGACAGAGAGGTTAATAATGCCCTGTGCTCCTAGAGCTGCCATTTTAGGATATGTCCAACATCTAGTAACATTAAATGCATATTCCCTGGCTCAACCTCAGAGCATCTCACCTGTATTTTAAACAAGTTTCAGAGCTAGATTTTGATGGCAGCAGTTCATGGACCTCACTTTAAGAAACACCAGATGAGGTGGACCAAGAACCTAACGTGTGTTCTTTGTGAGAATCTTTAGTGTTTAGAAAATGAATTTAACCCTTGGGTGAATGTTGAGAATTCCCTTGACAGGGAATTTCTTAACGTTCATTTTATAAATCGGGTGAATGTGAAAGATGAGAATGCATATCGTAAGACTGCATGTGTAAGTCTGATATTGTTTGTGAAACATTGTTTAAACATTCATGTGATAGGAAAAGTATTCTTGATTATAAGTGGTGCAATTGTATTCGTTTTCTGTTGCTAGTATTGCAAATGGAAAGATATTAAAGATAAAAATATATTAAAGAGAAAAAAAGTGTTCTGCCATACAAGATTAATTTTTTTTTTAAGGAGGGGAAAGAGAGAGAGATCTTTAAATACCTGATATCAAGTGCTACTTTTTTATTTGTTTCCTACTCTGTGATTTCTTAAAAAAGCTATTTTAATTTAAATAGTGATGTGAGGCATAATGTTATAAAACAAATTATTATATCTTTCATCAGAAACTTTAACAGCTGCCTTATAACACCATCTTATACTAAAAGTTTTTCTAGAAATTTAAAAAACACCTTAAAATTCCTTTTTAAGAAGTACCTTAGGATTAACCAAAAGTGTTTGCGATTTGTCTCATTAGGTTAATATTTTATTTTGATGTGCCTAGTCTGAAGTTTTAAACCATAATTAAAATCATAGTGTCTTTTATGATATAAGCTCTTTAAGTAGTATGTATCTGACATTTTAAATATAGCATAGCTGCCCTGGTTACAAACAGAGTAGCTTTCTTCACAATATACCAAAGACCAATACAGGTTTTCTTGAGCACACACACACACACAAATATATATGTGAATTTACTTTTAAAAAAGATAATTGAGTGAAAGCAGAATAAGAGACTTTGCAAGTTTTTTATAGCATATTACACAGCTCAAAATAAAGGGGGTGGGGAATGGACAGTTATTCTGGTAAATGAAGACTTATAGCTGTGGATAATTCCATTATATTTTCCTCCGGGCAAGGGGGTCCTACCCTAACACTAATGCCTCCACACACTCCCAAGCCTCATCCTCATGAAAACAAATCAACTAACCAACAAAGGAGCCCTAATTTTGAATCACAGATCATCAGCATTGCTTATAACCATATTAAAATTAATGACAAATTCACAAATTACAAAAAGCAATCCATTGATTGGTAAATTAATGGTTTTATCTGTGTGATGTCAAACAATGGGTTTTATTTATTTTTCTGAACTGAATTTTTTCTTTTCTTCTTCTTCTTCGAAAAAAATGAGTGTCAGTGCTATGAATACCTAGCCTCCCTCCTTTTTTTAAATAAGATAATTTACAGGGCCTTAACATTATAGTTGTCTTCTTTTAAAATTAGTAATTCTCTTAGCACATTTAAAGTAAACAGGATGATTGAAAAAACAAATGTTCAGCTTATTTTCTTAAGTTTGTAATGGTAAGTTTGCCTTTTTATTATTTGGGTAGTCCTATAGTTATTAAGATACATTTAGTGGGACACATTTTTTTACAGAAAGTTTTCCAAAGGTAATTTTTATGGGGAAAATCTTTGCTTAGATGTACAATTTTGTGGGTATTTATTCAATTGGGATAGGAAATATTCTGAACAATTTCTGATTTTCATTTTGATTTCCTCATTTTGTTATATATGTGACCACTGAAAAACTACAAAACAAAATTTTGTTTAATTTCCATCTAGACCCCATCCAAGGGGATTCAATTATACAAGCAAGCAAAGGTCACATTTTGAGAGGAATTTCATCTTTCCTATGTATTCTCAGAGTGTGGCCAACACTTATAAAAATGACCCAGTACATGCTATATTCAAATAGGGAAACGAATATTAACATCAGTATATGTAGCTTTTTGTAGACTCCCTGATGTTCACGTAATGAGTAAACACTGAAGAAATTAGGTACAACTATATACATACAGGCTCACAGAAGACTGAACCAGAGCAGAGTTTGGAGCAGTGAATAGTTGCATATGGGACTGAAACTAAACTGATAAAGTGGAAGGTGAAGTCTATACCTCATAAGATTGGCCCATAGTTACACCAGATACAGTAATGAGACACAGGCGAAGGTTCCTTCTGCCTTGTGTTGCACTCGGAGTCCAAGAAAGTTTGGCAAGTAGACCTTGAAGTCCTGTCCAGAGAATCCAAAACCATCACCCATAGAGTTTAATTCTGAATTTCCGGCCCAGACAAAACGCCGATTAAATTCAATGAGTGTTTCTCATTTTAGAAAGTTGTGCATGTGCATGCCATATTCTTTTCTTAGATAAAAACATATCCACAGCTCCTTCCATACAAAACGAAACCAAACACATTTAGAACACATGTAAGCCATTTCTCTATGGAAAAGGCCATTTGTGGTTAACACAGCAAGTATTTATGGTTTCACTGTTAATTGTGGTTTCTTTGTATTAGCCAAAAAAGGTAGCATTTTTCATGTTAGAAACAGTATGAAAGCAATACCCTTCTTAAAAATGTCTGCCTTTTCTGGGGCATGAGGAAGTAACTGAATTTATGATGTCTTCTAAACACCAAAGGAATATATGCAACCTAAAATTGTGTTTTCAATTTGAATAAAAGTTTATTCAAAATTGTCTTAATTGTACTTTTGTACATTTCCACAAGTCAAGACTCTATAATCAGTATCATATAATAGTTAAGGCTTGGGCACATTTCATTTTTTATTTATATTTGATATATAGAGATATTAAAGTTTCTTTCTGGACCAATGCTATTTTTGGAAATAGTAAATTCCATTTTTTCTGGAAATTGTTAATTTTAAATATTGTTAATTTGTAAATGTTGATTCATTTGCCCAAATCAGTGGCCTGCCTTCCTTCTTTCCTTCCTTCCTTCCTTCCTCTCTCTTTCTTTCTTGTGCTTTCATTTTCTTTCCTTCTCTTTTTTGCTTTAAAAATTGGAGAATCATTATAGTGTTGATATATTTTATTTTATATTACTAAAAGTATAATTTAAATTTTAAACTACATTTAGAATTCTATTATATACAAGGATTCTATAATATTGGTGAGTGTATTCAAAAGGTTAATTAAATATGAATGCAGCCATATCCATTAATTTGTATGTACTATACACTTCTGGGACCTATACACTAATGTTTTTAATAGCAGGAATTTCCACATGTGCTGCATTTTAACAACTAAATACATCACATATATATTATTAGAAGATGGAGAGAAGAGACAATTGTGATTATTAGGTAAATAACCAGAGCACTTCGGAAGATTAACATATCAAACAGTTTTTTTAAGCATGCTAGCTTTTACTATCTAAAGGAAAGAATATATTTTATAATTTATTATTACCCAATTAGAAAATCTTAGATAAAGCAATATGATATATATTAGATTATAGCTTATTAAATTCTATAAAAAGAAATTCTCAAACCATGACCCTAATTTCCTCTTTCTGAGTGTGAATTAAAAGTATAACTTATCAATTTAATTATATACATTTATGTATATGTTGTCAATATATGTAAAATTGGGTATAAATGAACATTTTATGATGTTAAATGCAGTTTTCCAAAATCTGCATTTATTCGAAGATCATGTAAACGGTTGTTAACTAGATAATTATTATTCTGTCCATTGTTAAGCATTTATATAATTATAGGTTTTAATAGTTAAAGTCACCAAATACATTGGTACATTTTAAATTGCACTAATATTAGTATTCAAAATTTTTTCAATAAAAATGTAAAAGTTTTGATATATATTTTGTCTCTCCTTTCTCTTACAAATAGAAAATTAAACATATTGTTATATGTGAAATTTATTAACTTTGATTAGCTAATATACTATAGTGCTTCCTTCCTCTCAAATATTATTGTAATATATTTTACACAATGTATAATATTGAATGCTAGTATAGTAATATGTCTTGACATATTTATATATACATTTACTTTAAAATTTATTGATAATCATGGAATATGTTTTTATGCCTTCTTGTAAATGTTATTTTGAAAATCATTAACATTTTAAATGATAACGTTCATAGGTGGCTAATGCCTCTCTATGAAATCTTTACAAAAGGAACAAAACCTCAAATTAGAATACATCTAACTTAATTTTAATAACTATATTGCATTCTCTTTTTATGTTACTAACATCTGATACAAATCATTTCTGACCCCAGATAGTTTTTTTTGGCATAGCAGAGTAACATTTATTTTTTACTATTATTTTCATGTATATTCAAATATTGATGTGAAGTAGCCAAAGAACAAAAACAGACTTTACTAATACATTGTGTTTTCTTTAGTTGTATGCAATAGGTGGTGATAGTCAAATAGAAGAAAAATCCATGCAAAAGTTTGTCATTTCTTGCTGTTCACAAATATGTAAAAATAGGCATTCATAGTGTCCACATATTTCCTAAGCTTTAACGTAGCAGTTTTTCAGCGGAGGTTTCTTACCTTTCTTGATTGGTGCCTTATTGAGAATCCTGAAACACAGCCGCTCAGTTCATTCCTCTCCAACTGCTTGCGTTGTGCATGTCAGACTGTAGGGGGCACTCCTCAGCTACCACAAAGAGGCTCTTGTGATGAGTCCTTTCTGTGGCTCTGAGATGTATTTAATATTCATTATTTTATCAAGGCACTTAGTCTAAAAAGAATTCATAGTTTGTCTTTAAAGCACATATTGCCATAATTGAGAAAAAAAATACACAAACCTCAGGTATCAAGGTGAGCATTTAGATTTCTGAGGATGCTAAAACACATTTACAAAACTGCATTGTACCTGGCAAATTGTTACTTTTCAGAGGTCTCTTCTTGCTATTCTTTTCTTCTTGGAGCTTAGGGTGACTTTTATAATACCTAGATTTTTATTACTCTATCTCGAGTCCTGTTGTCTCTTTGCCCTGAGGGTTCTCAGGGAGCAGAATGTAGAATGATTTATGTTTGGGAAGAGGAACCACAGAGTTTTTACATAGACTTACATGCCCTACACTGAAGCTTATAAACAGCTTATCTTTAATGGGAGTGAAATATTGAATTTAAGATTGTGTGTGGCCTTCTCTACCCCCTTCCCTCCCCTTTCTCTTCCCCTCCCTCACCCCAACCCCAACAGAATCTACTTGGGTGGCAATTCTAAGAGCCCCTCCTGTAATAATGACGTAGTCCTCTCACATGGCTACACCTTCTACATTCAAATCAGCTGCTGGTGCAGCTGCCTTGGCTTGTTAGAGCTTTTCATAGTTACCACTCAGAGACACTAGAGGCATTAACTAGTCCGACATGTTGGGGATTGACTTTCCTTCCACATACAACCTCTTGCTTGCCTCTGTGCCAGTTCTTCCGCTATCCTGCTGTTACTGTGTCTGTACTCTCCACACTCTATCTGGGACCAACAGTTTCTTCATTTCTCCCTTTAGCATCAAACGTTCCCTCTCTCTGTTATCATTTCTCCTACCTCCACCCTGCTTCTTCAACCTACAACCTCTCCATTTCTCAGTCCATTTTGTTTTTTATTTTATTTATTTATTTGAGACTGGATCTTGCTGTGTTGCCTACATTGGTTTCAAACTCTTGGCCTTAAGTGATCCTCCTGCCTCAGCCTCCAAAGTAGCTGGGACTACAGGAGCATGACCCCACATTTTGCCATTTCTCAGTTCATTTTAGAGCAAGGCCCCTCAAAGTGTTTTCTTTACCTAATGTCCCCAACTCCTTCCCTCTCTTTCTCTTCCCTCTTGCTCCATAGAGCCTCTCTTCTTAAAGTCAAGGGCCTCTATGTTGCCAAGCCTAACGGTCAGTCCTCAGTACTCATCTTGACTGACACAGGAACAGATTATTTTTCCTTCACAGGGATCACTTTCTCCTCCTTAAACTATTTCTGTCACATGGTTTCTAGGATGTAGACTCTGTGGCTGTCCTCTTACCTCACTGGCAGCTCCTGCTCTGCTCCTTCACTAGTTGTGTCTCATCTTCTTGAGCCCTGAGGAGCTTAGACCTCTCTTCTTTCTCTCCACTTGCTTTCTAGGCTCATTTCATCTCTCCTCAGGCTTTAAACATCACCTATATTCTGAAAACTCTCAAATTTATATTTCCAGCCAGGACCACTTCCCTGAACTCCTGACATACGTATTTCACTTTTTTCTTTACCAGATATTGCTTCTTGGATGTCTAGCAGGATCTCCATTCCACCCTCTTCCCAAACAAATAAACACACAAACAAACAAACAAACCAGTTCTTCACAGTCTTCTAAGAAAATGAATTTTCTCAAGATAAAACCTTAGTTTACAAGACAGCAGTCCAAGCCCCTGTTGTCATTCCCTGTTTCCCCACTTCTCCCCACTCCAATACACCCTGTCATCAGTACAGCAGAGGTTAAATGTTGCCTCATGTCAGTCTTTTCTCAAAACCCGCCCGTGGCTGTCCTTCCACAATGAAGGTCACAGTGCTGTCAATCATGGCTGTCCTGGACCTAGCCCTGAGATACCACCTGGCTTCATCGCTCACCTCTTGCCAGCCACAGGTCCCTCCTTGCACTTGCTTGATAAGCCGGGTAGATCCCATCCCCAGAGGCATTTGGTATTTTCTCTGCCTGGACAGCTCCTCTCACTGGTAATCTTCATGAGACACTTCCTTACCTGCATAAGAGCTTTCCCCAAAGACATATTGGCAGTGGGGAGGACTTCCCTCTCCACATTTAAAAAAAACAGCGATCCTTCTCTAGTGCATCCTGCATGCCATGCTCCAACTTTCTGGCTTTATTATTTTCCACAGCACTTGTCACCATTTGACTTACCATGTCTCTCACCTGCGTGTCGTTTCTGGTCCCCCATCAGTGTGCATGCTTTAGGGCAGGGGTTTTGCCTGTCGTGTCTGCCTTTGCATCCCCAGTGCCTAGAGAGAGAACTGATGCGCGGTAGGCTCTCAGTAATAGTTGCTGAATGCACGAACCCATTTTAGCATATCATCTGTGAAAGGCTCTATGTCCAAATTTGGGACTCAGCCAGGATTTGAATTGTATTCTGTCTTTTCTGTTTTAAAGCTTGCTTTCTGGTTTAAACAAGTTCCTCAAAGTAATGCCCCTCTTTCTTATGTTTGTATCTCTGGTTGTTCGCTTTGACTTTGAACACATTTGTCTTTTGACCTTTAGTGTCCATCTGATGCAATCGTTTGCTAGAGGCTTCACAACTCCCTCCACTTTGGGGGTCTTATTTTTGATGGGATTTGGAATTTGGGCAACTTTTGGTATGAACACCATTGGGTGTTTCCAAGGACTTATCCAGCTTTGGTAAGATGATAAAAACACTCCCACACTCCTGATTCGAACAAACTTTCTGAGAAGAAAACTTTATTTTCTTTATCTCTTCCTTCTTTTTTTTTTTTTTTTTTGCGTAGGAAATTTTTTTAAAAGGATTTTCCTTTTACAGACTTTGGTGATATATTGAAGAAGTAGTTACAAGCCAGCTACTTATCTTTCCTGCTCCTCTCTGCCTTCTTTCCTCCAGTACTCCAGTGACTTCAAGATTATTGTGGCCACATGGGATCACATTTTAAATATTTCATCTACAAGAAGTGACGTGTTTAATTCTGTGCATCAAATTGCATGAACAAATCATGCTACTTTATCTAAGTAAATATAGAAAAAGCTGTGGCGAAAGAAGCCAGCACTTGTTTAGGTCAAGGATTGTGCTAGGTCTTTTTCATACATCAGTTTATTTAACTCTTAACACAACTCATTAAACAGACAAAGAAACTGAGATTCGGAGAGCTTGTATAATTTCCCAAGATTTTGCATCCAAAAAATTAGATTACTTGTTTTCAAAGATTTGTTGATTTCTCAAACATGTTTTCCTTTCAATGCATTATGCTGCCTTCTGTATTACCAGCTTGAATTAATCTGCTATGGACTCTAAAAGGCTTTTTAGGCAGTTTTCAGAAGGTAATGTGGGTATATCCTAAATATTGACAGTCAACAAGGTTATATAGCTGTGTGATTATTTATTGCACTAAGTCCTTTTATAATCTTTCGCAGACATTTTCTGTTGTTTTACAACCTGAAAACAATGAGATCTTCATCATTGTAATTTTACAGAGAAGAAAACTGAGGCTATGGAAGTTAGGTAATTTTCCTGATGTTAAAGGTGCTGCTACCTAGGACAATAAATCAGATTTCTATGTGTTTTACTCCCTCATCTTATTCAGATGTCTGCTCAAATGTCATCACAATAGACGGGTTCTCTCTAATCAAGCCATCTAGATGGTTCTACTACTGGATAGTATCCCCTTAGTCTGCTTACTTTTCCTTTAAAACCTATTACTCCCTATATGTTTTATATATATGTATTTTGTAATCTGTCTCTTCCAGCTAAAATACAAGCTGTGTACGAGTAAGAATGTTATCTACAATTTTGGTTGTAGAGTTCTCTGCTGCGTCTGCAATGCCAGGATACACAATAGTAGATACTCAATAAATACCAGTCAAATGAATGTGAAAAAGTATGACACTGGAAGTATAGGTAAAGTTGAATTAATGTGAATGAATTGAATAAAGGAGATATAGGATTCTTTAAATAAAAGAAAGTACAATACTAGAACAGAATAGAATAGTCAGATAAGAAAGATTGAAGAAATATGAGGATCTAGGCCCTCCTTAACACAGACCTTGTGAATACAGAAAGGAAGACTTTTTTTTACATAAGGCAGTAGAGTTTTTACATAAGGTGTATATGTATATATATATATATATATTTGCATTTGAGAAGACTAATAACATTCTTAGTGTCTGTTGTTTAAAAAAGTAAGATTTCAAAATAAAGAGATATTCATAACCTGAGATAATATTTTATCTGTGGAATAAAGAAGATAAAAGACTATTTTGGGGGGATACTTATGAAAAGAAATTTTAGTTGTAGAGTTAATCTGAAGATATGTAAGCTAATAAAGAACTGAGAATATTTCTAATATTTTTATACTCAAAGAAAATGGGACCTTTAGCTTTTAAGAAGTTGCAGAAAGCGAATAATTAATGGAAACGAACAGTTAGGAAGTTTGCCATTGACATTTTGTTTTGGGAGTTGTAGTAAACATTTTGTTCTTAATTTTCTCTGTAAGTGTGTGAGGTGGAGGATAAATTTGAATGAAACACAACGTGATAGCAGAAAGCAGCTTTTGACCATCAAAAACGGATACCATATATTCTCACTCTCCCAATTTTAAACATTTCTGTTCTTTTTAAATCTTCTTTCTTTTTATTCTCCCTTAAAGAGTGATAATAATAATAGTAGTAATAAGGGTAGTCACTGTTAACATTTCTTGAGCACTTGCTATGTGCTCAAGTATTCATTGAATTTAATTTTCTCATTAACTCTAGGAGGTAGGTGCAATTATTATATCCATTTTACAGAGGAAATTAGGATACAGAGACAGTAAGCAAAGGCCATATGGTTAGTGAGTGGCCCAACCAGGGTGACAAACCATGGCAGATGATTGCCAGGGTCTATAGTCTTAACCACTAGTAAAAACCTCATTTTTATGAAAAACATTCTATTTGCATTGAGTTTCTAGCCTTTGTGAAATTCTATTATACAGAACAGTTTTATGTGTTCTTCCTCTGCTGTGTTACTGACACTACTCAGCTCCTGGACAGCGACTGGATGGCATATTGCATGAAGGAGCTTCCCAGCCTTCGCTCTCCAGGCACTACAGTCATCAAGAAACCTTTGAATGATTAAGTGATCATTATTACTTGATCATTTGGCAGTGGAAAATCACAGAGGCCTTGGCAGAGGCAGCTTCTGGGAGAAGTGTTTTAATTTTTGTTGATAGAACTTAAAAATCGCTGATAGAAAGGAGATGCATGTATAGGTCTTATATGATGGAAGAGGTGCAGTTGGAGCTCCACGCATCCTTCATCAGAAGCTGAGGGATCCCGTAAGTGCTGAATGCCTTGGAGAAGAATGGAAGAAATGTAGCATTTGAAAATTAATAAAAGATAATAAAATAACTAAGTCAAAGTTCTTCAAAATGGCAGGGAATATATTTCAGACAACTGTGGAAAGTTGAAATTTAAAGAAATAGCTGGGCTCGGTGGCTCAGCCTGTAATCCCGCGCCTTTGGGAGGCTGAGGTGAGTGGATTGCCTGAGCCCGCGGGTTCGAGACCCGCCTGGGCAAGTGAGGCCTCATCTCTACAATAAATCAAAAAGAATTAGCCGGGCGTGGTAGCGCGCGCCTGTAGTTCCAGCTACTTGGAAGGCTGAGGCGGAAGGATCGCCGGAGTCCAGCAGGTCGAGGCTGCGGTGGCTGGGAGCGGCTGCTGCACTCCAGTCTGGGTGACAGAGTGAGACTCCAACTCAAAAAAAAAAAAAAAAAAAGAAATTTAAAGAGATAAACATGTTAAGAAGAAAATACATAATCACAGCTAATCACTCATCCATCCATCCAGTCACATTCTACATTCTTGGGAACTAGAGAGAAAAATAAATACAACGCATTGATCAGAAATGGCATTTCAGGCATCTTGTGAATCTTTTATTTTTACAGAATTAAAAAGACATTTCTTTTATTGGAAAGAAAATTTTCAATATTTTTGTAATTAATTGTACATAGATGCTGTCCCACATACATTATATTTGTTTAGTCTTCTTGTAGTCTAATACCAAACATGGGACTCTTCCTAATTCTCACATCTAATATTAAGACCACACACTGGCTGTGAGAACTGGCATGTACAAATCTGGGTCTTTTTTTGAGGTGGGAGAGTGATGAACCAATCCTTCTAGATACATACTTATGACTGATGATAATATAATCTCTGCTTCCTGTCATCTGTAAATTGTGTATATGGTATGGTTCATATTGGGATCTTGTCCATAACAGGTAGATTTCTTTACCCATGAGCCCTCCCTAGTTGTGGAGAGTTATTTAGGAACATGTAAAGACAACTGTGAAATTAACACACTGTGAAAGACATGTAATAGAGATACTAAAATCAAAGTTACCTCTGCCTAATGCTACGAGCAACTTATCAACAGAGCTTCGTACGTCTTACAAACCCAGAGTGTGGTATTAAGTGAAATTTATTGAAAGCTTGACCAAAAATTGAAGAAATCTTTTTTCATGTAAGAACAAGCATTCATGTGTTCTGTGCTTTTTAGATTCATTTAGGGAAATACCTGGAAGCCTGTATGTTGCTGTTCTCAGCTTTACCTCTCTGTCTTGTTACATCATTTCCTTTTTCTTAGGTATACCATCCTTTGCCTACTACATGACAGAGGTGTTTCTCAGCTTTTTCTTTATGACACTGTAGAGTTAGGCCATGTTCCTTAAGTTGAGCTTGAGAGTTGTTTCTTCTTGTCCTGATTGTAATTTTTCCAGTGGAGCACAACTTGGCAGGTATTTGGGAGTGTCCAAGAAGTCTGTGGCTTCTTCCTGGACGGTGAGCATCTGTTGTGTAAGAAGGGGGCATACTAATAGTCCAGGGCCCCTGCATCGCTGGCCATCATTTCATTTTCATTCACTTTTTTGTGAAGGGGAAGTATTTTTCTTCTCTCATTTCCCTAGGACTGCAGACTGCTTTTGGTTTTCTAGGTGTTAGAGAACAATTATAGTGACATGCTATACATGACTCCATAACGGCATGGCTCCAAAATGACAGGTTTTTTTTTTCCATTAAAAAATGTCAATTCCTTTCTGTTGCTCTTCCTCTGAAGCTCATTCTGTGAAAGAAAAGTGATTCTAATACAGAACTAATCTGGATTTGGTAGGATGCCAAGCCCATAAGGGACAAGGAAAAAAAAAATTCATGAAGTAGATAGCTTTATCTAACATGATATAACATTGAGATTTTTATGGGAGAAAAAAAGAGGGCCTGAAGTAACACGGGGTAGGAGAGAGAGAGAGAGAGAAAACTCCATCTCCACTAGAAGACAACTAAGTGTTTACTGTATACCATGGGTTCAACTGAACTTTTGACCGTTTTCCAAAGGGGAAGGTACGACGGAGAATAGCAGTGGTTACCAAGGCTAGTGACTGGCTTTGGAATGGGCATCTCATATGGTCTTATTTTAGGAATGCTGTAATAAACCAATGCATGGAATTCCAAAGCTGATAGCTACGAACATTCCAGAGTGGAGGAGGAATGTGACATAGAAATACAGAGCACTTTAGAAATAAAATCACCATTCAGCTGAGACATGGAGAGGTGCTAGTCTGACAGAGCCTGCATCCTTCAGTGATATCTAGACTGTGGGCTGAGGATGGGTTTGCCATGGTTAAAATCAGTACTCCAAGGCTTGTGTGTTTAAAATGGAAAAAAGACTGGTGGTTGGAAACCTCATTTTTCTTTGTTACTGTTTTTGAAACATCAGGACATCAGCTTGTCTCTTGGGACTGTGCCCAGGAGGTCTAATTTTGCTGAAGGATCCAGTCAAGTCTTTGGAGTCAGTTTAGTATTCTAAATTAGTTATATTTTGATTTTACTTGGATTTGTGGAAAAACTAAAAAAGTCAACATCTAAGAGAAGCAATTCCAGGTTCTTCCTACCTCCCCTGAAATTGTATTTTGGTTGTTATGTTGAACACACAAAAGTAAAAAATATCCCTCTGAAAATGTTCATGCAACACAAGCAGTTCCTCTTTGAGAACTAACTCATATTCCCTTGAACTGAACGGCATAATTTCATTCCTAGAAGCATAATGGGAATTTCCCTCTCCTGTTCAGCAGTTAGAATGTTGGGATAAATTCCTTGCCTCACTGTGTCCGTAGAGTATAGGTACCCGGAATACTCTACAGGTATTTTTGCATTACCAAAGGAATCAAAGGGAATGGGGAATGGGAGAGGGAAAACAGAATTAGAGATTCAAGTTACAGACACAATCAGTGAAAGCTGAAAAAAAAAAAAGTGAATCAGAGGAAGTTAAGAGATCGTCTGGATTCAGGAAATAGCCAGAAACAGGAAGTCAAAGTAGAGAAGTGGTTCAGAATCAAAATGCCATGAACATGAACTGGAAGTGGAGATAGAGTGTTGATAAAAACAAGTGAACAGGAATATAAATAGTTTGCTAGATAGATGTGTGTGGGGCTTTTCCTTACTTTATCATCTTCTGATGGAGTGAGGACAAATGACCTCTGGCTGTGGTGTGAGGACACTGAGGGCCCAAAGATCATGTATCCTACAGTTGCACTCTGCCCCGCAGGAGCAGGGACTTGGAATGCCCCAGAGGTTTGATTTTGGAAAAGATGACTGTGTTGTGAATCCTTATACTTTCTGTAAATTACATCAGCATTCTTTGGTACATGCCACTCGGAAATATGTATTGCAAATTTAATTAGGTTAATTCACAAGTCTATTTTTTACCTGTTCAATTTAATACCGTTCAAATTTGCCAACAAGTGCTATGTCAGTTTCCTGCCAGACTACTCAAGGCAAAATGTGAATCATCAATGGCTAAATGACTTTTCTTGACATTGAATAAATTTCCAATTTCCTATTTAGCAATGATGCATGTATATAACTGACCTTAATAGGAAAATAAGGTCTTTCTACACTTTATCTAACTCAGGTCGTCACATAATTCTGCCTCATTGTGGACTTTTGTGTGTTAATATAGTGTTCCTTATATGCATATATATATGCATGTATATGCATACTATGATGTGACTATGTAGATTTAGAATGAATATGTAGAATAAAATGATTAACTTTTTAAACTTAATATTAATTTACTTTATGTGTCCAAGCTACAAGCAGCTTTCAAGAATATTTTATTTAATCATTTTCACAGCTCTTTTAGGTGGGATATTGTTCTCATTTTTTGGTAGAAGAAACAGATTTTGGGAAACTAAATAACTTTCTGTAAAACTCTGATTCAAACTAAGTTTGTTCACGTCAAAATCCATGGTCGTTTGCACTGTTTCATGTTATTGCTTTCCCTACTGTGTTTCTATTCTCACTGAAAACATGGATGGACCACTTTGCTTCAATATTATAGCCCATAGATCCTGAATCTAAGCACGAAATTCATTGCCGTAATACATTCATTATAACTTCTATCCTCCATTTCTTATACCTGGGACTGACTCTAGTAGAAGAAATTTTGAAGGTAAAATTTGCATGCCAGGCTTCTCTTCCAAATGAATTTCCAAAGTATATAGATAAGACATATTAGAGATAGCTGCCTATGAATGCCAAAACTTCTGAATTCTTTCTTGATAACCACATCAAAGGTAGTTCTTGAGGTTTAGAAAGACAAAAATATTCTTTGGAAAAACTAAAGAAAATTAGCAAAAATTAGTCCAAACACAAACACCACAAGAAAAACTGTATAACTATACACCCATAAGTATATGTTAATAAATTTAGCAACAAAAATATACAGTGCTTCATGATGTGACTCATTAAAAATGAATTTAACTAGATGGTGGCAGAATATGAATACATGCACAATGGTTACAGTAAATGGGCAAGTGTAGCCTTTCTTTGAGACCAAGTATTAGGGAAGAAAATTGCATACTTGATGTCTGGCGGTTTCTAGAATGCTGTTTTTGTTTACGGGTTGAGCAAATGCCAGTGGTTTCAACAAAATAAGAATAGAAATCATACATTATTGTGAAGTTATTTTAAAACAACAGATGCAAGGCAGGTCATAGAATGTTTTTGTGACTGTTGGACACGAAAATAGAATCAGACTCCATAAAATTCTTGAGGGATCGAGGGCATAATTTTTATTTGGATATTTCCAGAATTAATATTATAAATACTTACCCTGATGCACATATTATGGGGAAATATCAGACTATTGAAATATTTGATCTAAAGAGTATTTGAAAACTGAATAGGCTTTTCCTGGATGTAAATGGAGGTTGTTTATTTCAATGAAGCTAGAATCATGTTAAAATCTATAAATCCTTTTTTTAAAAGTTTTTTTTTCCTTTAGTGTTACTTTTACTAAGTTTGTGGATGACATTTAAACTTCATAGAAGTAGCTCTTTAAATCATTTTAAATATGCCCAGTAAGACCTTCTGAGTATTTGGTAATACATGCACATTTCATCATCACAAGCACTGAGATAAAGTAGTTATAGCCTGTGGAAAGGGATGAGTCAGGAAACTTATTACCAAAGAAAATTATTTTGGATTCCAGTCTGTGGTACATGTTGGAAAGGACTACTTTATGGGAAAATTTATAGAATTAGAATGGATACGAGCTGTTTTTAAGCTGAAGGTTCTGATCACCAGAAGGTCTCTCATGGCATACTGGGATAACTTATATGCATCTATAGTCCAAACAATGGGTTCCTGACCTGGTCTTGTCTTGAGAAGTCATTGCCTAATTGTTTAATTCATTTCTCAAATAATCCACTTACTGTAATGTTTGCCTTCCAGTGAATATATTTGAAGGTTAAAAGGTAACATGTAGTGGACATCTGGGGAAAGAGTTCTCCAGACAGAGGAAATAGTAAGTGCAAAATCTAAAGCAGAAGCATGTCTGATATGTTTGAGAATTAAAAAGGAAGCCAGTATGGATAAAATGGTATAAGTAAATAGTAATCAATTAGCATTATGTCCAGGTGCACACAACAGAAAACATATTTATAGTGGCTTGCTCAAATAGGAGTTTTAATTGTCATCATGTTAAAGAAGCTGGTATGAAAGCTCCATGATGACATCAGGAACCCAGATTCTTTCTTACTTTTCTCTCTATCAATCAAAGCATAGAGCTTCACTGCACATGCTGTTTTGTGTTCAAGATGGCTGGTCCACTCCCATTTTCCCTTCCACTTTTCAGGCAAAAAAGAAGGCAAAATATGAAGATCCAAAGGCCAAATTCCAGTTAAATCAATACTTTTAAATATAATATATATACATATACATACATATTATATAAATATGTAAAAAAGTAACAAAACTTTCAACTCTTGAAAGAATTTCTAAATGTGTGTGGTTATTTTAATCTCTCTATCACTTGTAACACATTTTCTAACCATTTATGTGGTCATCCTCAATTCCTCCTGCAAGTACAATATTTAAAATTTTTACTTGTCATGGTGTGATTTCTCTACGCGACTCCTAAGTCTTCCATATACTTCCTGATTGTGTTATCCCTGGCGAATTGACTGATTTTTCTCCCCTTTAAAATCTGCTTGTGTCTCCTTGGCTTACCTGTGGTTAAGGCAGCAGAGAGCAGTGCTGTGCCACCTAACTGGCTCATGCCAGGCTGGGGTGTTCATTCATTCCAGCCCATTCCCCCAAACCACAGAACATTGTCTTAAAACACAAATCTGATTAAGTCATTGTCCTTATCAAAAGCCTTTGGGATACAGTTCACATTTCTTCCTAAACGGTATAACAACTTGCCAGGGCCACCAACGCTATCTTCCTTATGCCACAGGGACCTGGCTTAGATGCAACTGCTTAGCAATCTTTGCCATGGTGAACAGAAAATTCCTCTCTCTGGGATTACTCTTAGTGAGAGGTACCCACAGGAGGTTTGGTCCCTGACATGCTATAGAGCTCACAAAGTTCTTTAATTCAACCACAGGATTCTCCCCTTCCCAAGGTGCACACATGCCACCCCGTTTGCTGAGTTTGGATCTGCTCAAGTACCAACCATGATGCTTAACCTGCAGCCATTTCTTCTCTCTGGCACACATCCTAGCTATTGGTATCTGTTCACTCTTCCAGACTCTTGTTCACATTATGATGCATTCTCTCTCTGGGACACTGTAATCTCTGCTCTGGTCCAGGT
>CAUYQG010297561.1:0-29148 GCA_963574415.1 Tarsius wallacei
CGCGCCTGTAGTTCCAGCTACTTGGAAGGCTGAGGCGGAAAGATCGCCGGAGCCCAGCTGGTCGACGCTGGTATGGCCGTGAGCATGCCACTGCACTCCAGCCTGGGCGACAGAGTGAGACTCCAACTCAAAAAAAAAAAAAAAATGGAGAGAGAGAGAGAGAGAGCTGGGGGAGGGAAGAGGGAGGCTCTAGCAGACAGAGGGAGCACTGACTGGGTGATGGTCTCATCATTGTGCCAGCCATGGGAGCCTCCCTTGGACCCCCAGCCCCTTGAAGAGCTGGCTCTGCTTCTTATGCCTCAGACATCATGGCCTCTCGTTTATGCCCAGTTGTGCGACCCACCCCCCACTCTTAGTCAACTCCCACCCTGGCCCTCTTTTCTGAGTGCTCCCCTTGGGGGAAGTTCCTACCTCCAAGACCCTACAACTCATAGTCAAGAGAGTTGGTTCTCGAGGTTCCCCATCACCCCCGTGGCCCCAGGGTGGGGAGAAGCCCACCACCCAGAGGGGCCGAATCCCTGTGGCCTGAGGCCCACCCTCCTCCCCAGACCACTGCCCACTGTCTCATGAGGGTACCACAGGCAAGACCAGGCCTCCTGTAGGGGGAAGGGTGGGAGTGGAAAGGAAGACCGGCAGAGGGCAGCCCTGGCCCGTGCCCTGGGGAGCCCGTCCCTGGGGAGTCTCTCTCCCTTTGGTGATTGTTTCCCAGGCTCCCTGGAGCCAGAGGAGGATGGAATGTTCTTATCGCTTTCCAGAAGGAAGGCTTTCTTCTTCCTTCACAAAAATGTTAAGCTTCATAATCCGATAGGGAACCTGGACAGGGTTGCAGCTGGCGGCCTGGGTCCTACTTCTGGGAACTGTGGGGAGACGGAGAAAAACGGGGAGGGGGGAGAGGCAGGGAGGGATTGAGTCCTGTTGAGCAAGACCAGGGAAGGGAGAGTAGGACAAGGACCAGCGTGCAGTCCTTCCCACAACAAAAGGGAAACCTTGGTGATAGCCTCAGACCCAAGACCAAGAGATGCCCCATTCCGTCCTGTGGAAAGGAAGGAGCCCAGCCTCCAGGTTGCTGACCTGCTTGCACACCTCGGTGGACAGCAGGCTCACTCTCCATAGGACATGTCGTTCAGTCTTTTGCGGGAAGCTCTGAGTCTGAAAAGCACAGATCGCTCCCAATTTGACTTCTCAAGACAGAGGCCTGCACTGGACAGGACAGGGCAGGTGACCTCAGTGGGGCGGAAAGCCCGAGTTCCTTGAGGTTAGGACTCTTCCGTTTCCTAGAAACAGGCCCACTTCTTGAAGGGTGACCTGTTATAAAGGCTCCCTGAGACTCCAAAATGCTGCTAGACCAAAGAAGATTTGACCGACAGGGGATAGGCATCATTTATTCAGCAGATATTTATTTAGTGCCTCCTGGGGAAGAAACCAGTAAGGCTCTAACTGATAAGGATTTCTGACCTGCCTATCTCTCCCTCCCCTCATCTCAGCCTCTGAAACTGTAAATCCTACGGGGGCAATAAGTTCTGGGAGGCCAACAGGCCTGGCTGCTTCTTGCCCTCCCCCTCCACCCCAGGAGAAGCAGCCCCACCCCAACCCCCACCCAGCACCGGGTCCATGGGGTGGGGGACTGTGGGGAGAAGGGATGGCGGAAGGGCCAGACCCCTCCCAGCCAGTGTCCTTCTTTGCTCTTCTTCACCTCCTTCCGTAGGGGGAGACCATGGCTGTCAGCCCTCAGCCCTGCCAGCTCCGGGACTCCAGGGACACTTACGCTAAACAGACAAGAATCATGGCTCAGGTCCAACTTCCAGCTCTGCGCCTGACTGCTCAGTCTTGGCTAGCATACCTCTTGCAACAGGGAGCTCACTAGCCCCGGTAGCCCCTCCTAAGGCTGGGCATTCTATTAGGCAGTCCTTCCTGTTTTAGCTAAAACCGGTTACGAAGCAATGCAGACGTTAACGTAAACTGGCTACTTAAAACCAACACCAGATTACAGACATCTTTCCCTGTATAGATTCATTTATATATGTGTATATATATTATATATAGAGATGTAAATGTGTATATTTATGTACACTTATATATGCAGGTATTTTAAAAATCTAACAATGATTAAGTGAGGTTCCACATATGAGGACTCTTCACTTTTTTTTTTTTTTTTTGAGTTGGAGTCTCACTCTGTCGCCCAGACTGGAGTGCGGTGGCTGCTCCTGGCCACCGCAGCCTCGACCTGCTGGGCCCAGCGATCCTTCCTCCTTAGCCTTCCAAGTAGCTGGAACTACAGGTGTGCGCTACCACGCCCGGCTAGTTTTTTTTTTTTTATTTTGTAGAGATGAGGTCTCGCCAAGTTGCCCAGGCGGGTCTCGAACCCGCGGGCTCAGGCAATCCACTCACCTCAGCCTCCCAAAGCGCGGGATTACAGCCTGAGCCACCAAGCCCGGCCATCTCTGTTGTTTAAGTCGCCCATGCCCGAGTACGGTGGCTCACACCTGGAATCCTAGCATTTTAGGAGGCTGGGGCAGGAAGACCACTTGAGGCCAGGAGTTTGAGACCAGCCTGGGTACCATGTGGAGACCCCATCTTGAAAATAAATCAGCTGCCCAGTCTACAGTATTTGTTGCAGTGGCCTTAGTAAACCCCCACACTTGCATTCCTTCTGGGGATTGAATTTAAAATATTTATAATTTCAAAAGACTCAAGAAGTCAAATGTCTTTTCAGTTTAGGAATGTCTGAGACATGATGCCAATTGGTCCTGCAGACACTTATACTTAAGTATACCCTGCTTTTTACAACTTTGGCCTAACTTCTGCTGGACTTAAACTGTGGACATATGCTAATTTACATGGCTGAACTGAGTTTGGACTGGGATGTCACCTGAATACCCCCAGCCTGGAAGGGAGACACAGACCAGCGATGACACATTTCTAAACACGTGCACAAAATACGAGTGGTGAAAATCTTAAGTACTCAGAGCTGCCCAGCTGTCTTTTTATTTACAAAACACAAGAAGTCTTAGTTTCTATACTAAAATAATCGT
This sequence comes from Tarsius wallacei, assembly GCA_963574415.1. NCBI lineage: Eukaryota > Metazoa > Chordata > Mammalia > Primates > Tarsiidae > Tarsius > Tarsius wallacei. The sequence goes on from CAUYQG010297561.1 coordinate 3,033, forward strand.
CTTAACTAACTTGCCAGTTTTTATAACTTTAGTCTACCCTTCTAGATTTAACTTATTCTGTTCCCTTTGCGCCTTACAAGTTCCTGGAGGTGGGGGTATTTTAGTCCCAATCCTAAAACGGTCGTCTTAATTCATTTCCCAATATTTATATCTTCGGAATGTTTAATTGGATTAAACTCAGAATTCACCCTCTTCCTTCAACTCTCTAAAGCCCAGAGGAAGAAAAACAAGCACACTTCACTTTTACTAAAAATATTATCGGGAAGGAGATCTCGTGAACACACTTGCAAATCAAGGAAAATTCCCTTCATGTTCTATATTTACTCACCTCCCTGATCCCCTTCCCTCCCTCCCACCCTAGGCCCTGCTCTGACATCACTGAAGGGATTTGTCTTGCTTATCTGCCTGCTTGTTTTTATAACCTCAGTGCTTCTGGGAATACCCAAGAATCAAGCGCCTTGAGTGTTTTATGCCTCTCACCTGCTTGGACGTCATTCCATTGCCCTGAGACCGGGCTTTCCCTTCAGCCTGTGGTTAGAGGGCTGATCTGATGACAGCCGGTCAGTCCTGGGTGGCTTAAAAGGGGCTGCCTGTCGAAAGGTATTAGCTCAGTCGCTTCTGCGTGTGTGTCTTGTGAACATCTGAGCTGGCTTTATTGCTCCAGCTGAAATTGGGTAGCAGAGGGTCTCTCACTCATCCCGCTAATAATCAAAAGGACTAAAGAGGTAGGCTTTCTCAAGTGGAGTCAAGTTCAAGGGAGAGGTGATCAGGGCTGGGCGTCTTGCCTGAGAGATTGGGACGGGGCTGCAGAGTGGGGACTCTGGGCCTCCCGGGGAGGAACCTGGGGTCCTAGGTGTTTGGGAGGGTGAGTTAGCAGCAGGAAGGTGTGCAGGGGAGATTAAACAGGGGGAGGCCAGAGGCACATTTTCCTGTCTCTGCCGGCCCGACTGTCTCCAGAAAACATGCCTGTGCTTTGGTTCTTGCTGACTGTGACTTGTTTTGCTGATAGAGGCAGAACCGAAACCCACCTGGGAACTGGAAGATGGAAGCAAGGAGGGACCCTCAGAGGCAGATGAAAGCTGGCCTGGGGCACTCACTTCCCTGCTCATGACCTCACCTCCGCATGGCATGCACCCCTGTGCTGGCCTCGCCTCTCTCGTCTCGCCTCCACCAGACCACTGCCTGCGAGTGGACTCCCAATCCTGCTGGCTCCTTGGTGGGTGTCAACGGGAGGACTACCCCGAGATGGAGTCGTTTTTCACCTCTTGAGGCTTTGAGTTTCTCATTTATAAAAGGAATAGGCTCATCTAAATTCTTTGTGGGTTCTTTAACATTTTTTGGAAAAACCATAGAACCTGTTTCTCAAATAAACTTTTATACAAAAACCTGATACTAAAAGCAGAACAAAACAGATTTTTCTCCTGTCTGCGGGTGCTTTTGGCATGCCCTCCCCACACCATCCAGACCCTCATCTTCTTCTGACCTCCCAGACAGCACCCTCCCCACCTGTGTCATAGGGAGAAAGGCCAGAGAAGTCCCACTCCTTACTAAGGGAGCTACATGTAGGAAGACCCCTGTGGGAAACATTTTTCCAAAGTCAATCACCAGCTTCTAGTTTCTCCTGTGGAAAGGGCTGCCCAGGACCCATCACTGACCACTAATTCTGATCCACCCGCTAACAGTGGCATTTCCTAATAAGTGTTTGGATGATTGATTGATTGATTCTGGATCTCACTCTGTTGCCCAGACTGGAGTGCAGGGGCACAATCACAGCTCACCATGGCCTCAACCTCCTGGGCTCGGGTCATCCTCCCACCTCAGCCTCCCGAGTAGCTGGAACTACAGGCACACACAATATGCCCGGTTCATTTTTATTTTTTTAATATATTTTTTTTGTAGAGACAAGGGTCTTACCATGTTGGCCAGGCTGGTCTCAAACTCCTCGGGCCAAGCAATCGTCATGCTTCAGCCTCCCAAAGTCCTGGGATGGCAGACGTAAACCACCTTACCTGGCCTTTGCTTTTAGTTTTGGATTTTTTAAAATATATTTTAGATTCAAGGGGCCCGTGCGCAGGTTTGTGACATGAGGATCTTGCGTGATGGTGAGGTTTTCGGGCTTCGATCAACCCCAGCTGTAGGTGGGTCTGGTTCCCAGTGAGGACTTTTCCAGCATTTTCTCTCCTTCCTCCCTCCCCTCTCCCTGTGTACTTGTATGTTGACGGCAGCGCTATCCACAAGAGTAAACACATCACAATATTTGGAGTTCTAAATAAATCTACCATTTTCGAAAACAAGTAAACAATAAAACAAAACGAAGCATTTCCACATATAAACAAGAGTCTGGTTGGGAGCCTGAGAGGTGGACTGTATATTCCCCATGACAGTGACGGGGCCCGTGGGATCGTGTGGGACCGAACGACTCTGGGTTTTCCTGGCACAGAATGAAACGGCTGGAGGCTAGAGGTGCTGGAGACTTCAGGCACAGAGGCCGTCCTCTGCATTATAGAAGTCTCCATTAGTTTGAAATGCGTTACTGCCGAGCCTGGTGTGTGTCACAATGTCACCTTTGGGGTGAGGCATCTGGAAGCAAGAGGAAGCGACTTTCCGTGAGCATAGCATATGGACGCCTCTTCCTCTTACGAACCACAGAGACGATCTCCTAGCTTCAGTTATGGGTGAACCTGCGCTGAACTTAACAGGAGGGTCCATAGAGAGTGCCCAGATGCCTCCCCGAGGCTGCTGCAAGGGGCTGTGTGGTGCCCACACTCTGGGCATCCCGGTGTGAAGATTGCACCTGTCTGGACCTCCTACCAGGGGATTCAGGTGTTCAGTCACAAAGATCCTGAAGTCATAGAAATTGCTGCTTTTGGCACTGTGAGCCTGGGGACCGTTTAGGGGTTAAACTTTGCATCAAAGGACTTAAGTTTCTTGATGGTATTGACCTTGACCAGGTAATACTATGATCGCACATCACTGGTATCGTCATAGGCTTGGACTGCATCAACAAAGCACTACAGGCTTGGGCCAGGTGCCGTGGCTCACACCGGGAACCCCAGCACTTTGGGAGGCCGAGACAGGAGGATCGTTTGAGCTCAGGAGTTCGAGACCAGCCTGGGAAACATAGTGAGATCTTGTCTCTACAACAAATTAAAATATATTAGCCGGGTGTGGAGGCACATGCCTGTAGACCCAGCCACTCTGGAAGCTGAGGCGGAAGGGTCAGGGTCACCTGAGCCCAGGAGGGCGAAGCTGTGGTGAGCTGTGATTGTGTCACTGCACTCCAGCCGGGGTGACAGAGTGAGACCCTGACTCAAAAAAAAAAAAACAACTACTGCAGACTGAGAGAGGTGTAGACAGTAGACACTTGTTTTCACACAATCTGGAGCCTGGAAGTCTCATGCCTGGGTCTTGGCAGAATTCATTCCCTCTCCATAAGAAAAAAGTCCCTCTCCTTGACTTGTTTTTTTTTTTTTGAGTTGGAGTCTCACTCTGTCACCCAGACTGGAGTGCAGTGGCCTCTTCCGGCCACCGCAGCCTCGACCTGCTGGGCTCCGGCGATCCTTCCGCCTCAGCCTTCTGAGTAGCCGGAACTACAGGCGCGCGCTACCACGCCCGGCTAATTTTTTTGATTTATTGTAGAGATGAGGTCTCGCCTGCCCAGGTGGGTCTCGAACCCGCGGGCTCAGGCAATCCACTCACCTCAGCCTCCCAAAGGCGTGGGATTACAGGCTGAGCCACCGAGCCCGGCCCTCTCCTTGACTTGTAGATGACTGCCATTTTCCTGAGTGACTTCACATCATCTTCTGTTGGTGTCCTATGTCCACATTTCCTGTTAGGAACATCAGTCATATTTGATTAGGGCCCCCCCAATGACCGCATTTTACCATGGTCATCTCTGTGAAGGCTCTGTCTCCAAACACGATCACATTCCAGGTCCTGGGGTTGAGATTTCAACAGGTGAATTTAGAGGGGACACAATTCAGCCTAACGGTCAACAAGGGTCAAAGACCATTGACCAAAACAGAGGGTGAGAAACATCAGGGGGAGCTCCAAGGCTGTCCCGGGCAGTGGAGGCCCATCCAAGGGCATGCGGAGGTCACCACTGGATCAAGACTCTACACAGGAAAGGGTGGATGTGACCTGTCGCCTTTAATTTCTTAAAAATGCCCTCAGTCTGCAAGGATTTACAGACATGACATGTGCATTTGTCACTAGAGACTGATTTGGAATCCACATGAAATGCAGGTGATTGGGCTTCTCTCCGGGAGCTGTGGGGACATTCCTGCTGGCCCTGGGTGACAATCTGCAGGTGAGTCTGTGCTGAGCGGATGTGAGTTCTGTCTTGCCGGTGGCCATGTTGGAGACTGGCTTGTTGAAAACTTAAGCTGGCTTGAGGCATTAAGAGAAAGAGAAAAGGGAGACTGATTGAGGTGAAGACACCAATGGGAGGCACAACAAACAATCCGAATCAGGGTCTAACGTCCAAAGTGGGATCTGCTGGGAACACCATTTGCACAGACCCTGGGCATCTGCTGAAATTCAGGGTAAAGACGTTAGACAGGCAGTTGAAGCCCGAGTGGTGAACTCTGGGTTCAGGGTAACAGAATCTGCCTGTCCGCAAGCCAGGAGGACAACTCATGGGGCCAGTGACCCCGAGGGCTGGAGCTGGAGGAGAACCCGGCCTGGACACGTGCCGTGCAAGGTGCTCAGGAGTGCACGAGGTAGGCTGTCTGTTGTCCACCCTCTCTGGATGTAAACCCCTAACATGGCTGCCTTTGTGTTTTCTATCGAGGAAGGCATGTTGTGAGAGGACTCTGGAAGAAGAAAGGGAAGACGTGGAAGAAAGACAGTACTCCAGCTCGTCACTGGGGGTGTTGGGGCCCAGCATGAACCCTTCCCACCTCACTCTTCGTGTCCGGCCCTCTTCAATGGGGTCTCTGGTTCTGGGCAACCCACAGGGGAATTGATCACATGGAAAACCACTGCAGAGGACGCAGGGGCTGGAGGCCACGCCCGGGACAAGCCCAGGGGGCTGTGCACGCTCAGTCTGGAAAAGCACGTTTCCTGCCCTGTGGCCCTGGACCACAGCTCACGGTGGTTGGATTGGGGGTATGGAGCTGGGAAGGATGGAGCTCCCCTGGAAGCTGGCATGCTGACGTCACGGGAGGTGGCATGTGCACGGTGTTTATATTTGGAAACCAAAACATGTACATACTGTGCTCACGATACAAAAATAGAAAGCAAAGTGCAATCAAATCTTTGTTTTATGAAGTGTGCGTTATGCAAGCATCGTGCAATTTAACATATATCACGTACACACCAAGAGGGTGTTCGTTTAAAGAGAGGGATACTTTCATTCAAAAATACCGCTTGATTTTCTTTTTTCTCTTCCCTTCTTCCTTCTCTCCCTCCCTCCCTTTCTTCCTTCTCTCTCTCTCTCTCTTTTTTCTTCTCTCCCTCTCTCCCTTCCTCTCTCTTTTTTTCTTCTTTCTTTCTTTCTTTTTCTGTCTTTCTTTCTTTCTGTTGGAGTCTCATGCTGTCACCCAGGTTGGAGTGCAGTGGCACAATCATGGTTCACTGCTGCCTCAACCTCCAGGGCTCAGGAGATCCTTCCTTTTCAGCCTCACTAGTAACTGGGACTACAGGCATGCACCACCATGCCCAGCTATTTTTAAAAAAAAATCTATTGTAGAGACACTGCCTCACCAAGTTGCCCAGGCTGGTCTTGAACCTCTGGGTTGCTCAGGCAAGTTTCTCATCTTGGCCTTCCAAAGTGCTGGGATTACAGGCACCAGTCGCCTTGCCTGACCTGATTTTCTTTTACGTAGGTGAAGGAAAACATGACGGGGACACCTAATTATAAAGTTTAACAAAGAGGAGCAAGGGTCTGAACAGTGCCGAAAACATTGACGGAGAAGGGGGTTCTCAGTTTCACGTTCCAGGAGCCCCTTGCTGGCTCTGGGACGGCTACAGTAATCGATGACTTGATGGAAGTATTTAATGACCATGACAAATGCACATCACACTACGTGGGTTACAAGACACACTTCTTTACATTAAGCAGGCTTATTTAATTGTGTATAGCAGAAAGCTGGGGGGGGAGGTGGGCATCAGGGTCCCAAAAGATCTTGAAGTGTTGAAAGGCAGGGCTGTTTTATAACTGGTTCGATTCAATCACGGTAAGTGCATTTGTTAACAAAAATCCCAACTGCATTTCAGGTATAGATAAATCACGGCTTAACTACAACTTAATTTGAAATAGAACTTAGAGGTGTTAAGAGGCAAAACACTAAGTACGTTAAAAACAGGAGGGGGTTGCCGTAAGAGTGCATGTGACTTGAGCTGCATTAATAGAGGTTTTACTCTAGACGAAAGGAGGTGCTCGTCTTTAATCTTGACCACAAAGATTTCGTCTAGAGACGAGAGACAGCATGCACAACATGGGATTTAAGAGTACGGGTCCTGGAACCAATTTCCCTTCTACCACCCAGCGGTCTGAGGACCTTGAGTTAGTAACCCAACCTCTCTGTTTATCAGTTTCCCTCTCTATCCAGTGGAGGTTGTGACAATAACTCCTTTCTGCTTTGAGGACTAAAGGGACCTGCCTTAGTCAGGTTGGGCTGCCATAACAAAATACTACAGACCAGCTGGCTTTAAGAACATAAATTTATTTTCTCACAGGCCTAGAGGCTGGCAGTCCAAGATCCAGGTGCTGGTTGGTTTGGTTCCTGATGAGGGCTCTCTTTCTGACTTGGAAGCAGCCACCTTCTCCCTGATCTCACGTGGCTTTTCTTCTATGCTGTGCATGGAGAGAGAGACAGAGAGAGAGAGAGAGAGAGAGAGAGAGAGAGAGACTGGGAGAGAGACAGAGACAGACAGAGACAAAGAGAGAGAAAGAGGGCAGAGAGGAGAGACAGAGAGAGAGAGAAAGACAGACAGACAGACAGACACACACACACACACAGATAGAGAAGGAGACAGAGAAAATGACAAACAGAGACAGAGAGAGAGACTGGGAGAGAGACAGAGACAAACAGACTGAGACAAAGAGAGAAAAAGAGGACAGAGAAGAGATACACACACACACACACACACACACACACAGAGAGAGAGACAGACAGACACACAGAGATAGAGAAAGAGACAGAGAGAAAGATAAACAGAGACAGAGAGAGACTAGGAGACAGACAGACAGAGAGAGAGGGACAGAGAGAAAGAGACAGAGAGAGACAGAAAGACAGAGAGAGAGACAGAGAGAAAAACAGAGAGAGATAGACACAGAGAAAGACAGAGACAGAGAGAGAAAGAAGACAGAGAGGAGAGAGGGAGAGAAAGAGACAGAGAGAGAAACACACAGAAAAACAGAAGAGAGAGAGAGAGAGAGAATGCATGCACGCTAGCACCCTAGTATTTTCTTCTTCTTCTTTTTTTTTTAAGTTGCCCAGGCTGGAGTGCAGTGGCATGCTCATGGCCACTCCAGTGTCGACCTGCTGGGCTCGCCTACCACGCCTGGCTAATTTTTTATTTATTGTAGAGACGAGATCTTGCCAAGTTGCCAGGGCTGGTCTCAAACCTGTGGCTCAGACCCTACTGTTTTCTTATAAGGTCACTAATATTGTGGGATCAGGGCCCCACCCTTACGACCTCATTTAATCTTAATTACCTCCTAAAGGCCCCATCTCCAAACACAGTGGCACCCAGGGTTAGAGCGTCAAGACACACGTCGCGGAGGGGCACATTTCAGTCCATAGTGCCACCGTGGAGTCGAAGCAAACTAAAACCCTTTAGGATAGAACCTCATTCCCAGAATCCTCCCTGCATGATAGCCATTGTTATCTCAATTTCGTTGCTCGAATGTGGGCGCAGCTTTACCAGGGGCATGAGCAAACTGGATGAAGACTGTCTAAAGGATGTGAAATGTTTAGACTAGACCGATAAAGCTTCGGGGAGATGGGCTGCCTTCAGTTGTTCCCAGCTGGTGGGGTGAGGAGCTGTGAGTTCGGTTCCAGTCGACCGAGGGCGAGAGCCAGGAAGACAAAGAGGAATCGCGCGGGGAGCAGCCGAGGACCGGCCATCTGCAGCTGGGCGCACTCTGGTCCATTGGTCTTCTCAGAGGACAGTTTAGCAATTCCACTCACACATGTTAAAAGTGTGTATGCGCTTTCAGCCTGACATTTATTTGGGGAACTTTGTGCAAACAGCCAAATGTCTATTACATAGAGGTGTTTACACTTTTATTTGTGAGAGTAAAATAGAGACAACCCAAAAGTCCAAATAAGAAATTGAATCAATAAATTAGGCTATATCGAGAAAAAAGTCGGGTGCGGTGGCTCAAGCCTGTCATCCCAGCACTTGGGGAAGCCAAAGCGAGAGGATCGGCTGAGTCCAGGGATTCGAGACCAGCCTGGGCAACTTGGCGAGACCTCTTCTCTACAATAAATCAAAAAATTAGGGGGGCGTGGTGGTGCGCACCTGTAGTTCCAGCTACTTGGAAGGCTGAGGTGGAAGGATCATTAGAGCCCAGCAGGTCGAGGCTGTGGTGGCCGGGAGCGGGCACTGCACTCCAGTCTGGGCGGAGTGAGACTCCAAAAAAAAAAAAAAAGAAGAAGTGGAAAAGAGAACAATGAGTGGAATTTGAGACAAATGTGTGTTCTCAGACATTTTCCTGGAATTTTGAAAAATAGGAGAAGCATTTAGAATAATTGTTTCCAAAGACATTCACAACATGGTGATAAGTGAGGAAATTAAGACCCAGAAGACCATGTTAAGAGTAATCCAATTTTATTTTATTTTATTTTTTGAGTCAGGGTCTCACTCTGTCATCCAGGCTGGAGTGAACCTCATGCCCAGAATCCTCACTGCATGGTAGCCACTGTTATCTCAACTTCGTTGTTCGAATGTGGGCGCAGCTTTACTAGGGGCATGAGCAAACTGGATGAAGACTGTCCAAAGGATGTGAAATGCAGTGGCACAATCACGGCTTACCGCAGCCTTGATCTCCTGAGCTTGAGGGATCCTCCCTCCTCAGCCTTTTCGGGAGCTGGAAGGACAGTCATGCACTACCACATCAGGCTAATTTTTTTGATTTTTTCGTAGAAATGAGGTTTTGCTACGTTGCCCAAGCTGGTCTCCAACTCCTGGGCTCGAGCAGTCCTGTCGCTTCAACCTTTCCAAGTGCTGGGATTACAGGCATAAGCTACCGTGCCTGACCCCAATTTTTATTTAAAAAAAAAAAAGAAAAAAGGAGCCAGCTGTGTGGTGGGGAGTGAGGACACAGGTTCAGACAAGACAATAAAATGACGGATGTTTTGCCTTTTCTTCTTCTGTACATTCTCATTTTTGTAGAGCAGTACTATTTCTCAACAAGTGAATCTATACAAACAAATAATTAAAGTGAACCTGGAGGCCTGGTGATCTCAAGACCTGAGACATTTTTAGAAGTTAGATCATGACCCGATTTCAGGGGCATCATGGTCCCGGTTTTGTGGTGAGGACACGGGCCTGGGGTGGGCGTGTGACCCGTATTCACCACCCAGCTGTGGGCACCGCTGAGCAGTGAGCCCAGTTTCCTTGACTCAGTCTCTCTTAAGAGTAGCTGTCACTGCACCCAAATGGGTTGATGGGGTCTCTGCTGTCCACACAGCCTCAGCATCACGTATCCCCCTGCAGGAGGGCCACGCTGGTCAGCAGTGAAGCACAGTTTGGAAGAACAGAGATTCCCAAGCCATTTTGCTCTGGCTCGGGATACCCCATGCATGCAGTCCCTAAGAAGTCCTCGGGGACGGGGGACAGGGACATCACAGAGGCAGCAGGACCTGCAGCTGTGGAGGGGAAGACCCTCAAGAAACTCCCTGCATGCCACCCCAGGGCTGTTTCCATAGCACTCCCATCTCCAAAACATACTTGCCTTTAAAACGATTACATGGCAGGCATGGTGGCTCACGCCTGTAGTCATAGCACTTTGGGAGGCTGAGGCGGGAGAATTGTTTGAGGCCAGGAGTTTAAGACTAGACTAGACAACAAAGCGAGTCCTGGTCTCTACAAAAATTAGCTGGGCATGGTGGTACATGCCTGCAGTCCCAGCTACTTGGGAGGCTGAGGCAGGAGGATTGCTTGAGGCCAGGAGTTCGAGAACAGCCTGGGCAACAAAGCAAGGCTCTGTCTCTATAAAAAATACAAAAATCAGCTGGGCATAGTGGCATGTGCCTGTAGTCCCAGTTACTTGGGAGGCTGAGGCAGGAGGATTGCTTGAGCCCAGGAGTTGAAGGCTGCGGTGAACCGTGATCATGTCACTGTATTCCAGACTGAGTGACAGAGTGAAACCCTGTCTCAAAATAAAACAAAACAAGATAATTACTTATGGCTAGTACATCTTGGATCAACAGTCACCCTTCTGCGTGGCAAGAGTAGCCAAATATGTGGTGACCAAAGTTAAAATTAAAACTTAAAAACTGTAGGCTCCTAGCTGTACTAGCCCATGTGGCTACTGGCTACCTCATTGGATGGTGCAGAATTCTAGAACATTCCACCATGGCAGATAGATCTACTGGACAGTGCAGTCCATGTGGATGCAAGAGGTGGTGGTGTAGGGTTGGAGGGCAGGACCTTGTCAGCAACTGACCCAACCTCGAGACCTGGCCCTGCACCCACTGGCCTACGAGTCTTCCAACCCACCAGGGACAAGGACTCTGACTTTTCTGGGCTTACACGAGTGCTCAGCATACAGTGGATACTGTGTCCATATTTACTTAGAATTGAATGAAAACCTGCGTAAGGATCCAGCATGCAGTAGGCACTCCACACACGTGGCCTCCATGCGGTGGGGGCATCTGAAGGAGAAGGGGGCTCCAGCATCCTTCCCTGCCCTGTGTAGATGGAGCAATGCATTATGGGAGCTTCTAGGGTGTGCTGTCGTAAATATCTCCAGGATAAGGCTACTCACTGACGCAGGCACTCATGTTATTGCTAAACACTCGCTGCCATGAACGATTTGTCAAGGGCCCATCTATCAGTGAGCCCGACAGGTATTCTCAGAGGGTGAGTCCATTCGTCTCATCCCTCTTCCCCATTCTGTGAATCATCCTCTCTGATTGTTCAGTAGGGTAAGCTGGGGAGGGGTGTCAGTGGGCAGCGTCATTGTCACCAACGGCTTGTCCCAGCTTCAGCATCCTGACTCTGCAGCCGACACACAAGGCTGCAGGAGAGAGTACACACGCCTCGCCAAAATAAGATGCCTGGATCTCCCAGGACCGGCCTGGGAAGCTCGCGCAGGCTTCCTGGCATGACAGGGGTAGACAGACTCGGCACCACCCGCTCCACTCCCTGTTCACTTGGCACGCCTCTTGTTTAGGCCTGACTTCCTCATTTGAATTCTGCTGGGGCTGCTTGCTGCGCGCGGCGGCATCCCTGTTTCATCTTGTGTATCTGTCACCCTCCCCGCATCCATTTAAATTGTCCCATTTCTGCCTTGCTTTCTTGGCACCAGGGGTCTTCTAACAGGGCCCAGAGATCCTTTATTTCTCCCGATGAAATCTGTTAGGTTTTTTTTTTTCTGGGGCTTATGGGGTTCTTTTCATTTCCTCCTGTTTATTACTGTCCTTCTTGGTGACATGGCTAATCCTTGAGTTGCCATCACATGTATGTGTGTGTGTCTGTATTTAATTACTTGCAAACAAACATATAGGAGAATAAAATAGATCATTTAAAAAAAAAAAAAACCACTGCCACCTTTCCATCATGTCAGTCTCAGACCTTAGCTGCTCCTTTTTTTGGAAGGGGTCTTACTCTGTTGCCCAGGCACGATCAAGCATGGCCCCTTGACCTCCTGGGCTCAAGGGATCCTTCCTCCTCAGCCTCACAAGTAGCTGATTTTTCTGTAGAGACGGGATGCTGCTATGTCACCCAGGCTGGTCTGGAACTCTGGAGCTCAAGCCATCCTCCTGCCTCTGCCTCCCAAAGTGCTAGGATTATAGGTGTGAGCCACCGCACCAAGCCTGGAGTCTATGGACTCTATGGATAATAGTGCTTTTGGTTGGGAGGCAGAAAAGTCAAAGTTGCAGGATGAGAAGTTGGTTTAAGGTGTCCTTTCCTCTCTGCCTTCCTGAGATCTGTATTTTTTTTTTTTGAATTGGAGTCTCACGGCCACCCAAGCGTCGACCTGCTGGGCTCCTGAGATCCTTCCACCTCAGCCTTCCAAGTAGTTGGAACTACAGGTGCGTCCTATCACACCCAGCTAATTTTTTATTTATTGTAGAGACAAGGTCTTGCCAAGTTGTCTGGGCTGGTCTCAAACCCATGGACGCAGGCAATCCTTTTGCCTTGGCCTCCCAAAGTGCTGGGATTGCAAACTGAGCCTCCGAGCCTGGCCAAGATCTATATTATTGACACTGCAGTGTTTCCAGGTCTTCCGGAGACCTGTTCTCTCTCCCTTCCCAAACAAGTTGAGCTGAAATTCTTCTGATCTACTTCATAGCACTCTCCTTTCTTCCCAAGCACCTACTGTATTTTACGGGGGTGGGGAGGGCAAAAATCCCCAGAATTGTCTTTTGGAGGGAGGGCCCCTTATAGTATAGTCTTCCTCGACTAGGTAAGCACTCCGGGAACCCATCAGCATCTGTGGATCGGTTAGCATTGTTGGGAGAGGCTGCATTCTGCTTCAGTGAATTTTTTTTGGAGGGAGAGTCTTTCGACGTATTTGCCCATTTCATGATGGATGATTTATGAGGACACCTGCCCACGCTGCACTGAGTGTCCAAAAATGGCATGACCCCTGTGCCCTACCCTCCCTATTCTTCTGATCTCACCCTGAGCAATTTTTTCTTTTGTCTCCTTGGATGAAAAAAGTCCTCAAAGGGAAACGTTTTACCACTGTGGATGACGTGAGACAAAAAACAGCAGAAGCACTAAGAGGCATCAAAATGGATGCGTTCAAAAACTGTTTTGAGCAGTGGAAGAAGCGTCTCGATAGGAGCCTTGCCTCCAATGGAGAGGACTTTGAGCATGTAGGAATAAATATACAATTTTTAAAGTAAATTCTGGTTTTTTGGGATTCCTCCTTGTACGTATCCTAATGTGTACTTTCTGCAGGGGTCAAGTGTCTTATCTCAGCTAAATGTTTTAGTTCTTTAGATGATACATAACACATCCCTTATACTAGGAAATTTGGAAAAGGTGCAGGCAGGTTTAGGGTTCACTTTGGGGCACTTGTCTCTGGCTGTAACGTAGCAGAAGCCATCCACCCTGTCAAGAAGTCAAAGTGATTAAAAATGGCAGGGAAGCATCACCCAGAAACAAGTTGGCTGGGGTGCCTGAGGCCATCACTGCTTGGAGCCCCCAGTGACCACAGGACACCCGTGGTCTTGGGCATCACGGCTCTGGCTGTCTGCTCAGCCATCTCAGGGATGGGCAGACCATCTGTCCTTAGAATTCAACAAGGGCTCTTGGGAGTTTTGGCTTCCAGCACTGAGTTCTTTCTTCACTTGCCTGTCAGGGTCCATCTTGCTGGCTTAAGCATGCCGCGGACTCCCTCGACTTCTCTGTCTCTCTTCCTGGGTCTCATTGACCCACAAACTCCATCCTTGTGTTGTCTGTGTCATTATCAACATACAAGTTGGGCCTCCCCCCCAAAAAAAGCCCTTGGAATTTATTTATTAAAAATTTTGTCTTTATTATTACATTTGTAAAAATCATTTTAAAATTTCATTTTATTTATCAAAATTTTAGATTCAGGGGCTACAGATGTGTGTTCATGACGTGGGCATATTGTGTAGTGGTGGGGACCAGGTCTCAGGTGGCCCATTCCCCAGATGGTGAATACTGTGCCCCGCAGGTAGTTTCTAAACCCTTACCTCCTCCCCCTTTATGGGTGTCCCCAGTATCTATTATTTCCATCTTTGTGGCCGTTAACTCCCACATAGGAGTGAGAACACACGGTGTTTGGTTTTCTGTTTCTGAGTCAGTTCAGTTAGGATGACAACCTCCAGCTCCATCCATGTTGCCACAAAGGACATGATTTTAAAAAAAGAAAGTATTCTTACAGGTTTGAACTTCAGTCCTCTTCAAAGTACTCTCTGTTTGATGCAATACACCCATCAATAGCTTTTTCCATGGCTCCACTTGGATGGATTTGGAGTCGATCATACTCACTGATCTATCGCAGAAACAAAGAGCGGAGAACCATATGTTCTCACTCATAAGCGGACCTTGAACAATTATAATACTAGAAGAAAGCATTTGGCAGTCATGGGAAACCGTCAGGGGAAGGGGGGTGGGATTGGCAGTTGAGGGAACCTGCTAGGGGAGGGACATACCTCAACAAGGGTACCTGCGTGATCAGTGTTTATAGACCTAACCCTGAAATGGACCCCGCATCTTTATAATTTAAAAAAACAGTTTCTGAACACGCCCATTTTGAAACAAACAAGCAAAGTCCCTGGGGGTGAGATCAGGTGAATAGGGAGGGTGAGGCATGAGGGTCATGCGTTTTCTTTTTGGTCAAAAACTGCCGAACGCTCAGCATAGTGCTGGCAGGTCCATTCCCCCTCCAAAAGATAGTTCTGGTTTCTGGGGGGTCCCCCTCCGCTTACAGACCGCAGATTTGGCAGAAACAAAACCCGTGGCCAAACAGCAGCACACTTACATAAGCATCTTCTTATCCTACGGTGCACACAATTGTTTTCTATCCCCTCAGCAACTTCTCTGGCTTTCTTAGGTAAATGTGACTTGAATTTGTCAAAAGCTCTCAGAATGTCACCAGCTGGAAGAAATGCCAAAGCAGGGCACATGACACATTTTTAAACTAAAGTTTTCATTGCTGCTAAATCGTGAGGCCAGCCCACTCCTCGGCATTCCCCATCATATGCACTGGGCGTGATGGAGGAAAGCCACCGGCGCTGGCGACACCTTGAAATTCCCTTTGAGGAGCCAAGGTCACAGACCTACCTAACATGGTGCAGCTCTCCTATGATTGTGACTTCCAGGATCTGTGACATTAGGGATTTAGACTTCCGGGACATTGAGCTTTAGGGATTTCAACATCTGGAATGACGGCCTTTTAGGATTGTGTCTTTTGGGATTACGACCCACACCCCACGTGACAACGGAAGCAGAGATTGGAGTGACTTGTCTACCAGTCAAGGAACACCACACTGGCACTGATGAGAGCTGGAAGACAAGGAAGGATCCTCCCCAGAGTCTCACAGGGAGCACGGCCCTGTGATACCTGGATCTCAGGCCTCCAGAACCATGAGAGAGTAAAATCTGTGGTTTTAAGCCTCCACATTTGAGGGACTTGCTAGGTCAACCCTAGGAAGCAAGTCTAACACTCAACAGAACGAGCACACCTTTCTTGCTGGGCTCCGGTGATCCTTCCTCCTCAGCCTTCCAAGTAGCTGGAAATACAGGCACGAGCTACCACGCCCGGCTAATTTCTGACTTATTGTAGAGAATTACAATAAAGTGGCCCCGGGTGGGTCTCGAACCCATGGGCTCAGGCAAACCACCTGCCTCGGCCTCTCAAAGTACTGGGATTACAGGCTGAGCCCGGCCAGCATTGTAGTCTTTTGCAGCCTTCCACTTCTCTGCTTCAGCAAACCAGCATAACGGCTGGCAGCCCATTTACCAAGGCAGACGTGAAACAGGACTGCTCTCTATTCAGCTTTATGTGATGGAACTCAGGAAAAGACATACGTTTTTCTCTTTAGGTTTTTTTATTTTATGTTTTGAGTCGGGGGCTCACTCTGAGTGCATGAGTGCATGGCTCACCATAGCCTCAACCTCCTGGACTCTGCCTCCCATCTCAGCCTCCTAGGTAGCTGGGATTGCAGGGGCACACTACTTGCCAAGTTAATTTTTCTGTTTTTTGTACAGACGAGGTCTTGCTATGTTGCCCAGGCCGGTCTCAAACTCCTGGGCTCCATCAGTCCTCCCACCTCAGCCTCCCAATGTGCTGGGATTACGGGCATGAGCCACCACACGCCCAGCCATTCTTCTCCTTAGTGACACCATTCCTTGCACACTCGCACAAGTAATAAACCGTTTTTAAGTATCTAAGTTGGTTACTAAGCCCTGATCAATGCAGAGCGGAACTCTCTACCAATACTCTCTCTTCAGTCTTACTTATCACCTGCTCTGAAAGCTTAAAACACAGGCGTCTCTAACATGTCAAAATTCACTCTTGCTGTATCCCATAGTGCATTTGTCTCCAGATTATTATTTCAAAATTTTATGCTTCCTGTAGGAAAGTTTGCTCTCCATCAGCTGTTGTACCTGGAAAGGGTCACGTGCGTGACAACCAGGGAGTTCAGTTGTATTGTAAGAAACTGTGGGTGCCCACAAAAAGCATGAAATACTTTCAGGAGAAAGATGACATCAAGTGACACACTCCTCATAACCCCTGGAGGCCACTTCTTCGCCGTGTGCTATTTTTCTTTGCTCTCAGCATTGCTTCTGAGAAAACCAAATGTCTCAAATCCCTTAAATTCATGCTTCACAACTCATGGCCTAAAAAGATGAAGGAAAAATTGACACGCTGTCACCTTCCCCCAGCTAAATGTCCAGAGGTGTGTTTGGAAGAGCCAAGCTCTTTGTAAAGGACATTTGAGGTGTGTCCCCATGCAGGGAGGTGGTGATGGCTTGGTGGCTGTTGCTGACACCCCCCCAACCCTGCAGCGGCCTGGCATAGACTCGTCATCCCAAATCCCCCTTCATACCTCCCACCACCCAGCTCAGGCAAGGGCATCCCAGCACGACCCAACGGGTTAAAGTCCTCATAGGGTGAAAGAGGAGGAAATAAAATGACAGGGAGAAGTCCTCAAAATACCATCAGAAATGAAATTGACTTTCTCCTCCTGGCTCTGCAGAAATACAGGTTTTCAAGGAAAAGATCCTGAATTTTACCTTGACTCTGAGGTTTTCAAAAATGATGAGGTCTCGTTCCAATTATGTATGTGCCATATCAAATATTGAAAGGCCGGGCCTCCAAGGCCGAGGACGTAGACAGCTGAGGCTTCCACTAGGATAATTCAGAAGAGAAAATAAAAATCTCCTTCGCTCCAAACCACGTAGGAGCATGGACAGGGAAGGTGTTGTGTCTGGAATATCCATGAAACAGAGATGTCTTTCCTGCTTCCGTTTGCCAGTAAAGATCTGGCGAGACGGGGCCCCCAAACTTTTTTTCATACTGGATTAAAATAGAATAAATGGACACAAATAGATGACTGTCTGGGAACGGAGGAAGATAGGAGTCTCCCTGGAAGCGGATGGGAAGCGGAGCTCGATAATTGAAACACCAGAACTGTAACTCGCTGCTGGTGTCCTGAGAGTCACACAGCTCGGCGTCCACTCAGTGCAATTATTTTAAAGCGCAGCGTGCTAATTCCGCCTTGTCAGGACATAGGGCTGTCACCATCTTTTCTGTGTGTCCTCCAAGATGTCACATGTGGAGGTGGCTCATCAACCTCTCTCTGCATCCAAGGTTTCCCTCCACGAATCATGTTCTCCCTGTGATTTCAAATCCTTCCTTCTCAAAAGACAGGAAGAGCTCTACTCAGAGCTTTTCTTTTGTTTAAATTTTCTCATTTGTTTCTGCTTAAAACCATTCGACCCTCACTGTACATAATATCTTTCATTTAAAAAGATATTAAAAGTGGTGTCACTGACTGCAGCTTAAAATACTAAGAATAGAAACACACCATATGGATTTAGACAAAAATATGAAGGGGTGTCAGGCTGGAAATCAATTGTACAATGCAGCTCTCCTGTTATTCAGAAAGCAGCCGGGACACCAGGTGATCACACAGAATAGAGCGTGTTGCACGGATCCAGTGAGTTTGATGTGTTCATCTGACTACACTGTGAGAACTTAGCTGTTCTCGGTCTATCATATTGAGAAGTGGGGGGCCGGGGGGCAGGGGACAGGGATTCCTGCCATGTGCGGAAGACATTCTCAATTTGTAAGATGTCTTGAAACCCAGTGGGCTGAGGCCAGGGGTGGAGCAATTGACATATCAGGTGGGTGGAGGGAGGTGCAGAGGGGGAGTCGGGATGGTGAGTCGATGCCCGGCCGCTGCAGGATTGGGGAGCACCCAGGACAGACGCTAAGTCCAGTAACAGCCACCAGGACGTCACCACCTCTCCTCGTGTGGACACACCTCAAATCTCCTTTACAAAGAGCGTCGGTGAGAGATAGAAATAATCAGAGCTGAATGTGAATTAGGAAGTATTTTGCATTACTTTAAAATGAGAGGAAAAACAAATCACACACACACAAAACCCAAACAACCTTTTTTTGTTTGTTGGTTTAATTTCAGAGACGGAGTCTCCCTCTGTCACTCAGGCTGGAGTGCAGTGATGCAATCATAGTTCACTGCAGCCTTGAACTCCTGGGCTCAAGCGATCCCCCCACCTCAGCTTCAAGAATAGCCAGGACTACAAGCTTGCGTGCCACTGCACCTGGCTATTTTTTAAAGTTTTTTTTTGGTAGAGACGGAGTCTTGCTATATTGCCCAAGCTGGCCTCAAATTCTTGTCCTCAAGCAATCCTCCCATCTTGGCCTCCCAAAGCGCCAGGATTACAGGCATGAGTCCCCGCACATGGCCCCTGCTGTTTTAAAAGAAACAGTGGCATACTCAAAAACTCACTAATTATTCTGAAAATATGAATGAAATGCTGAAATTGCTGCATTGCACGTTTAAGCAGAAGACACCTCATGTTCGTAAATAAAGCAATTTCCTGCACTCGTGATGCAACTTTGTGTACTGCTGTTTTTAGTGTCCAGCCTCCAGCAGCTGAGGAAGGAGGCTGTCCCATCTGGTGAGCTGGTCAGGAGCAGAGTGCACGCCCACACAGAGGCCTGGGGCTCACAATGAAAGAATTTCAGACACGAGGGTGCATTCAGAAATGTGTTCAGTCTCTCAATATTCTCCAGATAGTCTAATGTTCTCTCTGCGGGTGCTGAGACAGCGCCCAGCCAGACACCCACATGCCTCCTCCCCGCCAAGGAGCTCAGGCCTGGGCTTCCTGAAAGCCATCCACCCAGCTCACTGGAATATTCGAGTAACCATCAGAACATAACTCCAAGGGCTTTACACTGGCCCCGCTGACACGTCTGACATTTCACATCACAGAACTATAAAATTCTAAAAGTCATTCGACAACAGTGTCAACCCGTCAGGAAACGCGCGGCTTCATACATGTCATTTTTTATTTGATCAGAGATGAAAGCATCCCGTTTTGAAATGAAAGTGCATTAAAACATCTGTTTCCTGGGACATATTAAAGACAGCAGAGTCTAGCAGAGATCAAGGGGAGAGACAGAACCAGTCAAGAGGAATAAAACATCATGTTTTTGGAGGAAAGTGGAGAATGCGGGGACTCTGGCAATGCCTCTATGAATCTGCGGGGCTGTCTTTAAAAACTAAAATATTATGTAATCTCAGGATTTCAGGGTAAAGAGGCCAGGGAGATCAGTGAGATCAAGACCTTTATTTATACGTTGGGTGTCTGGGACCCAAAAAGTGAAGGAAACAGGCTATCGATTTTAAAAAATACACATACATGCATGAAGAAAATCTGAGAAAATGACCGTTTCTATTTGACCTTCTCTAAAATACATGCTTTTCCTAGTAGCTTCTTTAATGGATGAGATCCCCTTTCTAGAGTCCTCTGATGCGAAATCATTTTGGATAGTCAGAAAATTAACTGCCAATATCTGAAATAACTGTAAACATTACTACACTGGTAATCGACAAAGTGTTCTGGGCCCGTAGTTCTTATTTGTGCTTCCAATAAAGTAATGATCAAGAATGGCTTTCCCTGCTGCATGATTTTAAAATCAATATGTTTTGAAACTCCAAAATAAATAGTTTGGAAGCCAAGTTATGTTTGTGTGATTTGGTTACTCAAATTGCAATAATTTTTTTTTTCAGATTACAAATGGATACCTTTACCAGGTAACCCACTTATGTTTTTTAGTCATGCAAGGAGAAAGAACGAAGATAAAAAGAGGCTGGGTGTGGTGCCTCACACCTGGAATCCCAGCACTTTGGGAGGCTGAGGTGGGAGGATTGCTTGAGCCCAGGAGTTCTAGACCAGCCTGGGCAACACAGTGAAACCTCAACTCTACAAAAAAATAAAAAAAGTTAGCGGGGTGGAGCATACCTG
This sequence comes from Tarsius wallacei, assembly GCA_963574415.1. Lineage (NCBI taxonomy): Eukaryota > Metazoa > Chordata > Mammalia > Primates > Tarsiidae > Tarsius > Tarsius wallacei. Next base: position 23,193 of record CAUYQG010297561.1, read on the forward strand.
TAGTCCCAACTGCTTGGATTGCCAAGGTGGAAGGGTCACCTGAGCCCAGGAGGTCAAGGCTGCCGTGAGCCGTGATGACTGTGATCATACCACTGTATTCTAGCATGCGCAAGAGAGTAAAACTCCAGCTCTAAACAAACAAACAGAAAAGGATTCTTGGATGTGCTGTCCTACAGGGTTTCTCAGCCTTGCCACCGCTGACACACTGATATTGAGTCAGTTGGATACCTCTTTGTCATGGGGACGTCCTGTGCACTGTGGAATGTTCTGCAGTAGTCTGTAGCGTCCCTGCCCCGAAGTGTGACAACCCGGAATGTCTCCGCACATCACCAAGTGTCCTGGGGAGGAGTGTGAAATTCTCCCGGTTTCGCCCCCTGCCCTACAGAAAGGGCTATCTAGAAATTGCTACATTTTAAAGCAAGAATGAGGCTGGCAATCCTTAAGTCAACAACCTTGGTCATTTCCGTCAGGATTTGGAGTGTGAAGCTGTAAGCACGATCAGTCTCCGAGATATGCTGTTATGGTGATTCGGTCTTGTAGACAACCGACACACATAATAGCTATGCACTGGACACCATACCTGGAGAGTGCCTTTTGAGCCCTACCAACCGCTTCTTAAGGGGATGGCATTTCCATCCTCACTTTGCGGATGGGGCAAAGATGTCTTTACTTTACGGCATGTCTTACAGAGCTAGACTGTGGAGAGTGGAGACACCCAAGCTCAGGACAACAACCTCCCGGTGATTACATCTTTACCAGCCCGTGTTCAGAGCTAGTCTCATTGGGAACCATTTCAACTTGGGGGGCGGTGTCTGTAGTCAGGCGTGTGTGACAACCCAGAATCAGTAGCTCTAAAATGTTTGGGGTTTGTTTTGTCGTTTGACCAGCATTGATGATCTATGCTAGCTTTTTGTTTTATTCCTCACTCTATGACTGTAGGGAGTTTGAATGTTTGAGCCTTGGAGATATGATTTAAAAAACCTAAAACAAAAACAAAAGCAACGACGGTGATATCTGCCTAGAGCTCCACACAGCCTGTCTTCTGATCGTTTCAGCCACTGAGAGCGGCCATTTCAAGAGGTAACATGTTTTCCTTTTTCCTTTTATTCAAAGTGAAAGAAATCTAGTGCTGAAGAAGCAAAGCTTTGAACCTTGGATTACAAGGCATTCACAGAACATACTCGATAAATAAAATCTCAGCAAACAGACACTGTCCAGCCCCAGACAGACTCATGGCCATGAGGAAATTAGGGCATCCGGCAGCTCCAATCCATAACCAGCTTTCAGAGGAGGCTCGTGACTGATGAATAAACTTTAACATTATAATTGATTATCAATAAATATTATGCCCGGGTGATTAATCACATGGCAACAAAAACAACTGCAGGGTCACAATTCTGGATTGGACAATCAGACAAATGTTTGAAATTGAAAATAAGGAAATACGTCTTGCCTGCTGGAAATTGTAAGAGCAATGTTTGCATAAAATCTTTACCTTCAATCATTTTTATTAATATTCTGGAAATTATGGAGAAGTGAAGACTGTGGGAAAAAAAATTTTTACCCTGTGATAGAAATTAGTCAATGAATATGACTGAAAGGCTACCATGACCAAAACCTAGCATTGCTCACGATTTAACAAATATTGAATGGATGCATTTGGCGGGTGAGACACAGTGCTTGGCACTGAGGATAGGCAAGCAAGTGAGGGGGGACCCAAAAAAACCCAGAATTATCTTTTGAAGGGCAGGCCCCTTGTAGTACAGGCTTCCCCCACTAGGTCAGTGTTCTGGGAATCCATCGGCATCGGAGGACCAGCTGATGTTGTGAGAGGCTGTGTTCAGCTTCAGTGAATTTTTGTTGGGAATTCTTTCAACACATTTGCCCATTTCATGATGGGTGATTTACAAGAGCACCTGCCCACACCGCACTGAGTGTTCAGCCCTGTGCCCTACCCTCCCTATTTACCCCTTCTTGCCCTGAGCAACTTTTAATTTGTTTCTCTGGATGAAAAATGTCCTTAAAAGGAAACATTTTGCCAATGTGGAAGAGGTGAAACAAAAATCTGCAGAAGCACAAAAGGAATCAAGATGGATGAGTTCAATTTTTGGGCAGTAGAAAAAGCTGTCGATAGGTATGTTGCATCAAACAGAGAGTACTTTGAAGGTGCCTGAAGTTTAAACATGTAAGGATAAGTACACAATTTTTTTTTTTTGAGTTGGAGTCTCACTCTGTTGCCCAGGCTGGAGTGCAGTGGCGATCCTTCCGCCTCAGCCTTCCAAGTAGCTGGAACTATAGGCGTGCGCTACCGCACCCGGCTAATTTTTTTTTGATTTATTGTAGAGATGAGGTCTTGCCAAGTTGCCCAGGCAGGTCTCGAACCCGCGGGCTCAGGCGATCCACTCACCTCAGCCTCCCAAAGCGCGGGCTTACAGGCTGAGCCACCAAACCTGGCTAAGTACACAATTTTTAATATAAATTCCATTTTATTGGGCCCCACTTGTATATGAGTGGATACAAAATGGATTACCATGTGCCCAAAATAACACAGAAACACAGCACAGAAGATGGGGAAATGTAATAGGGAATGCTCTTGTCATTGTATATTGATCAACTTGTAGGAGAATTTCAAAAAGAGCAGTGTCATGTGAAAAAAAAAAAAGATGAACGTATTCTCCAATGAGAGCCATGACCTAAAAGTTTTTAAAAAGCAGCTCTTCATGGAGATGCAACACTTCAAAATGTAGTTAATGATGATAAAAATCCACCAGCTCTTAGCAACTATGTCCACACAATTGCCCGTAACCTACCCCTGTAATACACTTATTATGTATCAAATTTTCTTTCTTTTATTTTTATTTTTTAGTTTATTTTCCACTTTTAAAAATTGTCAGCATTCTTTATTTATTTTATTTTATTTTATTTTTTTACAATTTACCATATTAAGTAGTTCATCTTCACATCATTGCTAACACTCGAGGTATAAATTAGGTAGAGATTACAGGGAATTCTAACTTGTTTTATGCATTTTTCTTTTTTGCAAATGTGACTGCGTGAAAGTGCATTGCACAACTTTGTGAGTAAACATCATGCATATATGTAAAAATGTTGAAATTTCCTCAGTAAATGAAGAGATACCATTTATGCGCATCTGCATTTGTGAAAGATAACATTTCTCAAGATGTCAGATATTTGGGTGACTGTATTTGTGGTGGTGGCGGCGCATCACAATGGTTTATCTATCTGGAGGTTGTCCTCACAGTATTTTGGATGACTGCAGTTGTAAAACTAGGTGCACACAATTACCAAACATAATGATATATGGTATTTATTCTTGCATGTTTAAACTGCAGCCATCCTCAAAGTACTCCCCAGTTAATGCAATATACCTTCTGAGATGCTTTATCTGCTGCTTGAAACAGTTTTCGAACTCGTCCATTTTGACTTTGTTGAGTGCTTATACCATTTTTGTTTCACCTCTTCCATATCAGCAAAACATTTCCCTTTGAGGACTTTTTTAACCTAGGGAAACAGAAAAAAAGTCTCCTAGGGAGAGACTGGGTGAATAGGGAGTGTGAGGCTTGGGCTTACAGTGTTTTGGGTCAAAACTGTTGAACACTCAGCATGGCGTGAACAGGTGTACTCTTAAATCACCCATAATGAAATGGAAAAATACTTTGAAAGAATCTCAAAAAAAAAGAAAATTCACTGAAGCTGAGCGAAGCCTCTCACAACAATGTCAACTTGTCCACTGATGCCAATGGGTTCCTAGAACACTCAGCTAGAGGGGGCTGCCTGAACTACAGGGGGCCGTCCGCCCTCCAAAAGATAATTCTGGTTTTTTGGGTCCTGCCTCATATACGCTTACACATTTCCCTTTTTGACCTATTGCTTTAAGAATATGATTCACCTGCTCATAACTGTTATACCCGTGTGACTGTTATTAGTATTGATGCTTGTGGCTGCAAAAACATGTCTGCTGCTATTGCCTATCTTACAGTGGAGAGTGACCTTTGAAGTGTCCTGTTGTGTGTTTATATGTGCTTCAGATAAATCCCCCTTTAAAATGCAAGTAAATATCTTTTAAATAATTTTTGAATTATATTTCCAGAATTATGTTTTCAGGATTTTAATCCTTAGATATTTCAACATTTGGGACTGTGGTGTTTTGGAATGTGTTTTCCAGGATTCTGATCTCTTGTGTGTCTCTGTCTTCTTCTTACAAGGTCATCAGTCATATTGTACTAGGGTTTACCTTGTTCCAGTATGATCTCATCTTAATTGGACCGTATTTCCAAATAAGGTCACATTCGCAGGTCCCAGCAGTTAAGACCTCAACACATCGTTTTGGGGAACATAACTCAACCCACGATAAGTGTCTCGTGTAGAGAGAGAACAATGCCGTCACTCATTTCTCTGAAACACTTTTGCCAATTCACTGAGGTCATTTGAAACCCATGACGTAGACACTCCTGGCTCTGGGACAGAGAAGAGTCTGACAGTGAGAATGAATGATTGACTTAGAGCACACTGTGAGACAAGTCTGAAGTGGCTGGTGGCATTTGTGTCTCTGGAGGGCCACTGTGCGGTTCTCTTAGTGACCGTAACTCTTCATTCAACAGGGGAAAGCGTGGCTTGACTTCCTCCTCGGTGCCAAGAGGGCACGCTGCCCGAACCAGAATCCTTCCTCGCCTTCCCATCTCTCCCTCCGCTACTCTTTGAAGCTGGACTGCAGGAAGAAAGACATCGTATCATGTAGAAGCTTGTGGATACCAACATGTAAAGAAGAAGGAACCTCATTCCTGAAAAATAGTGGACAACGGTGTTTGTCAAAACCAAAGAACCACAGAATGTGAGTTTCCTGTCCCTCCTGTAGACCATCCATGGAGCTTCAGTTAGACTTTGCCGTGTGGTAAGCCACCTGAAGTGCAGTGTTTCCTCATGCTTTGTGAGTGGACCGGGCAGTTCTTTCTTCTGCAGGTCTTGCTTGAAGTCGCTCATGCAATTGCTATCGTGTGGTGGCTAAGCTTGGGTGGGGGGTCTAAGGTGGTCTTGCCCACATGCTGTAATGGTACTGGCTGTAGGCTGGACACCTCTCTCTGGGTAGCGTCCTGTCAGTCAGGAGTCTAGCCTAGACTCCCTTAGGTGGCCTCGGGGTGTTTCAGGAGGGCCAAACTGGAAGCTGTGGGATCTTCGGGGACCTATACGCTCTCACTCAAACAATGTCACTTCCACCACGGTTTCTTGATCAGAGCAAGCCACTAGACCAAGTCAGATTTAAGGAAAGAGACTCTGCTTCTCCATGGGAGTTGCTGCGAAATATCGTAGCTGTGCTTTTAAATCTATCATAATCCATCAATTTCATTCCTCCTGTATGTAAAACATGCCCACTAGCCTTTGTCCCCAAATTTCATTCCACCAAAACATCAGGCTCAGACTTAAATTCCAGGGTCTCCTCTCTTAGATGGGGTCCACCTGAGGATTCTTGGGTGTGGTGTCTAGCGATGTAGAGACATCTGACCAGAGAAGACAAGCCGTCTGACCACCTTCCCCTCTGACACACCATGAAGACAGTGTCAGAGGCTGGGTTTTCTGGGAAGCCAACTCTGAGGCGTTGAATGTGCAGGACGTTCACCAGGGAGTTCCCGGGGGGTCAGATATGAGCAAGACTGGGCAGGAGAAGTCCAGCTCGGCATCTGTTCCACAATCTTGGGGGCAGGAGCAGAAAAGTCCTGGAGCTAAAGTGGCCTGGCGCAGTTGGCCCCCTTGGGATGCAGTGGCTGGGCCTTTGCCCTCTTGCTTTCTGGGTCACTGGGAGTGAGTCGGCCTGGGCGGGGTGTGGCCACGTGTGAGGCAGTTCTACGTAGATGTAGCAAGCTCTGAGGGGTAGGGTGGCTGAAAGCTGTGTACAAGACACAGTGGCAAGTTTTCTAAAGTAGATGCTGGGTCACAGGGA